>JAHDVE020009995.1:0-32839 GCA_022606495.2 Halesus radiatus | reverse complement strand
GGATAAATTCTCCAATTCCCCGTATTTGTGCGCAATACAACGCACAATTTCACAATATCGACATTCTTCACAATACCATTTGCCTCCCGTGCAGGACCAATCTTAGGATAAATTCTCCAATTCCCCGTATTTGTGCGCAATACAACGCACAATTTCACAATATCGACATTCTTCACAATACCATTTGCCTCCCGTGCAGGACCAATCTTAGGATAAATTCTCCAATTCCCCGTATTTGTGCGCAATACAACGCACAATTTCACAATATCGACATTCTTCATTAATACCATTTGCTCCCGTGTGACCAATCTTAGGATAAATTCTCCACTTCGTATTTGTGCGCAATACAACGCACAAATTTCACAATATCGACATTCTTCAATACCATTTGGCTTCCCGCAGGACCAATCTTAGGATAAATTCTCCAATTTCGCATTTAGCGCAATACAACGCACAATTTCACAATATCGACATTCTTCACAATACCATTTGCCTCCCGTGCAGGACCAATCTTAGGATAAATTCTCTCCAATTCCCCGTATTTGTGCGCAATACAACGCACAATTTCACAATATCGACATTCTTCACAATACCATTTGCCTCCCGTGCAGGACCAATCTTAGGATAAATTCTCCAACTCCCCGTATTTGTGCGCAATACAACGCACAATTTCACAATATCGACATTCTTCACAATACCATTTGCCTCCCGTGCAGGACCAATCATAGGATAAATTCTCCAATTCCCCGTATTTGTGCGCAATACAACGCACAATTTCACAATATCGACATTCTTCACAATACCCTTTCAAAATATTGAACGGAAGTCGACCACAAATTGATGCACAGTGTAAAATGTATCGAGAGCATCTCTTATCCCGATCCTATCTTCCTCTTCCTCTCCCCTCTTCCTTTTATTTTGTTTTTTCTAATAAAACATCTTCACTTAAGAACTTTTAGCATAATAAACTTTTTTCACTTACCTTTTGTAAAACTTCCTTTTATATAAATCTGTATTTAAAACGGTTTATTTCTTACAAACAATTAAATAAATACGGTTTTAACAGGCTCATTGCATCGCCATTGAACCTTTAGTTTTATATACGAATAACTTAGGTTTAGTTAAAATGGCAGCTTTAATATGAGTAAAATACACTTAAATTTAATGAAAATAGCATATATATAGTACATGGTATACCAAAAAATACCAGAATGAATTTTGTTGCATTCGTTAAATTTCTAGTTGTGGGTATTTTATGCCAGGAAGCATGCAGACATGCATGGTACTGATTCGTAGAATTCACTACAATGCAAAAGGATTTTCAGAAAAACCACCTGTTGGAACGATGATGAATCGACGTGTCTAAACTTCAGTCCTTGCGGTGCGGCAATGCAGTCGATAATCGAACTCGTTTCCTAGAATTTCCCAATTACTCTCGAACTGTGAACTAATTTGGTTCATTTTAACGACTGAACGACTGAAAATTCCACGAACTTGCTAAATGTTTTCACCTAACTTCTCCCATAATTATATCGAGCTTTCATACTTGTATTCAAGAACACTATTATTTGTTTTATACTAGATGCAAAACATCTGCAGTATTGCACTGAAATCGAGAAATCAACGTCCATGATATGCTGATATATCAAATTCGCTGGGTTGGAGACCGACGGCTGTCACCTAGATAAACTGTCGAAGAAGCAGTACGGTTCAACGGAGTTCAATGGAATTTGGTATAATTGCTATTTCTACTGACAAGACTGCGAGTTCAGCAGAGTCCGATCTCATGAGCTGTCTTAGTGGGACAATGATATTCATGTTACATGGCGTAATTTTAGTAGATGCATTTAATTCAGTTCATATTATTCAGTCTCGTATCTTAAGTTCTCGGAATTATCAACGTAAAAGGCGGCAGGCTGTCGGTGACTCGGCAGATTCATCAGCACAGTAAAGAGCTACGACCATAGTGCAAATCCTACAATGGTGACCCCAACGTGATCTGAAAGTATGAAAATCTAACGTGATTCGAAGATGAAAAAGCTCAATAAAAATGTCACCTACTGTTTAGACTCACAGCGTCACTCTTAAATTTATAACATTACTAAAATAGCAACTGACAACCATTAAAAAATAAATAAACCATAAATAATACTCATTAACTCTAACATCATAATATTCGTTATGATGGTTTTTTGTACGGTATTTCTAGGTGAACAGTATTTACAGAATTTTTCCCATTTTGAGCTGTACAGTATTAAAACATCAATGTATCTATTTAAGATGAGACTCCACATTTTTCAATAAAAAAATCTTAATAGACTTGAATCTCATATAAAGGTAAGAAGTAAAATGAGTATATCACACAAAAATAACATTAGATCAAGCAGTTAAAGATTTTATTTTAAAATTAAATTGATATATTTTATGCTTAAAGCGTATTTGTGACATTACTTATTATAGAAACAATATAAATAATATGTAATCATCGAATTTTTTAATAAAATTAATGTAAATCAAATTTAATAATATTATTAAGGTTTGCAAGTATTTATAGTTTTTATTATTGTGACAGCTATTTCGGCGTTTAAGGCCATTTTCAAACTGTGATTAATCCACATTGTGTCGACTTACTAACATGATTTTATTCACTCCCACCCCATTCTAATTTGGACGGTTTTTAAAAGTAATGATTTATTATCGGTAAAACCGATTTAGTTAGTAAACAATTAAAATTCTGAATTCTGTGAGGTTTTCACATTTATAATGTGTTTCCTCGTATGAAAATATCAATAATTCTCAATTGAACATTGAAATGGACAGAAAATAAAAAGGTAGGAAACGGTTGCAAATAGGATTCGAACTCAGATTGTCTAGTCTTATAAGTGCATCTACCAAATAAGCTATAGAGACCTATTTATTTTGGTAATTTTAATCAATCTTATGCTTCCTTTTGAGAATTATCTACTAATATTATCATAAATTATTTCCCATATTTTATGACTACCATCTTTTGTTGTAACTGCAAAGTTCTACCCATTTTTTTGCAACCGAGATGGTGTCCTGGATACCTATCTAATTTTGTTCATATCGGACATCTTTCGACTTTCCCACAAGTCTATAATAAATATTCATTTTGTTCCCCTATTTCATATTTCCATTGAGAATTGTTAATATTATCATCTTCAATTAATAAAAATTTTAAAGAGGTTCATAAGATTCGATAATTTGATCCCAGTAAATTGAATAATTAATATATGTTGGATAGTTAATAATGTTTTAAAAAAATTACATGACTGCCATTGTTTTTAGAATACTTGAAACTATGGAAACCAAAACATCAACCACATAATTGCATGTACTTAAATTGTGTTGTTGTGGGTTGGATTGAATAAACAATATCCCGAAGTAAGCGATTTAATTACATCCTTCAGCTATTACATTCACACGGATTAATAAACGAAAATGAATTGATTAATTGACAAGTAGTTGTAATTTGTTTTATGGGTTTCAGTCATCCGTTATGATTATTTAGTTAAAGGTAATTTCTAAGATAGCTTTGGTAAGATTTCCTTTTTTATTAATTATTGAACAAATCCCTTGAATCGATTTTTCGCTAAAGTTGCCGTGTACAAACAATGAAACAAATGAAATAAATATTGCTATTTTGAACGAGGTTCATTAAAGATGATTTAATGGTGTTTTCCAATATTACGTCCTCTGCGTGCACATCCGTGCACGTATAAATTTAGCTAATAAATAGTGTTTATCTCATGTAACCTATCGGGTAAGTATGGTTCTCTATAATATTATCTAAATGTGCATAAAATTAATAACATGTATATTTTAACGCGGCATCTCGTCAAAAGAATTTAACACAGAGTTTAATATTACAGATTGATGAACAGGTGAATGCAATTTGTTAGCCATAACGGGGCTATACAAATCATAAAAAATGTTGTTATTAATATTATGGAATGATTAGAGGAAAACTTTGGCCAATGTCAACCATTAACCACAGAAATTCAAACCAAACCATTTAGAACCGATACTTTTGATAGGATAAAAATGAATATATTTTATCACTGAAGAAGATAATATTAACATAACCTAAATGAAAGATGAAACCGGACAAAAGGACAGAAACTAAAAATATTTCAGTCGCATCTGGGACTCGAACCCAGGTCCTTTGCCTATCCGGGGCAACGCTCAACCGACTTAGCTAATGAGACAAGTTCAACTTGTGTCATCTTCATCGATATCATATCTCAAATTCAAGATTTGTGAATATTATCTTCCATTTTTATTCTCATATTATTGGCAGCTATTTTTGTGATGTTTACAAAGTTCTACCCGAACTCAATTGCAAACTTAAACAGTGTCTCAGATTTACATCCGACTTTTTATTTATATGAGACATCTATTAACTTTTTATAAAAGTCTAAAGAATTAAATTTTTAAAAATTGAATATATTTTAACTATGAATGCAGGTTCATAGATTATTTTTGAGATGTCAGGTAACTGTGCGTTACAATATTATCAATTTATTTATTTATTCAAGGTAATTAATTATTGTTGATATTTCCTAAATTTCTAAGAATATGACCTTAGTGGGGTATCCCGTTTTAAGATCACATTGTATAGGAATTATAAATTATGTCAAGTTCATGATTCTGACATATTATAAAATCGTATTAAAATTTTGAAAGTGGAAATTGAAAATTTAAAATTTAAAATTCAATATTCAAAATCGAAAAAAGAAAATTCAAAATTCAAAATTGAGAATAGAAAATTGAAAAGCTTAAAGATAAAATAGAAAATTGAAAATTCAAAAGACAAAAGTCAGATTCTGTACCCGAAAGTGAAAATTCAAATTTCACATAATATTCAAATTTCGGTTTCTCTATCGGTTTATTAGGAATGTACGAGTATACTTCAAAAACATACCAAGTGAAGACAAGCTACAATTATTTATTTACAATATTTTCCTCTTTAAAATGCATTTTTCAATTCAATACTAATGGCATCTAACCCTTGTTTTAAATCCACATATTTATTTCCACAATTACCCCTTTTGGGGTGAAAAGAAAACCCTTGAATGCCGTATTAACACGGTAGACCAAAGGAGAAAAATTGAGTTTATTTTTAATTAAAATCATTTACGATGGACTCCGGTGTCGGAGTACATTTTTCTTTCGCCATAAAATATTTATTTTGAATGATTTCGAAAAATACTGTATTTAGATATTTTTAAAAAACATTTGTTGATATTTACAATTAGATATTTATTTGGCCTAATATAAAAAGCACAAAGGTAAAATTGAAAACCAAGACGTCTGTCATGGTATTAAAAGACTCGAAAATATTGTTGAAAAATTTAAATAAAAACGAAAGAGTTTCATTTGTACTGACCCCAATTATTTTTTAAAGTGTTTGCTAACGGTTAAAAAGAGGAAACCTTAAAAATGTTTGCTTTTTTTAGAAAACTTAATGTAAAACAAATTGTGAGTTCCTTATGTGAATAATTTCCATAAAAAAGTAAATGAAATATTTTTCAATTATATTTACATAGGTAATTATTTTGGTACCCATTATATGGAAACACGTGTTGAATAATATGAACATGCTTTACAGATATTCATATTTTAAATCTAACGTAATATTGAAATATGCGAAACAACGCGTTAATCCTTTAGATAATAAATCATCATTCTTATGGATGATAATAAAAATGTTATATTTGCACTGGTTATATTACCTTAAAACTATTAAAGTCCACTAGATAACATGTTATGCTATATTAATTCATTTAAACTGTACTAAATTTATTTTATTTATATACACTTGTTTTTATTAATATATCTTAATATTCTCCTGTAACCGAATGTCAGTTATCTACTAATTAGCAAGGTGGATATATAATGAACGGTTTCCAACAATTTTTGTAAGAAATGGTGTTTTTTCAGCAACCAACTAAATCGTTTTCAGATACTTTCTATTCAATTTTCAGCCTGGCAATTAATTTTCAGTTATCAATTTTGTTTCCGTTATCTACAATTTCATTTCCAAGTACACTCCAATTACACTTCTCTTATCTTTCAGTTATCTACCAAATTACTTTCAGATAGCCAATTCATTATCTGTTATCTACGAATTAACTTCCAGTTATCTACCAATCAATCTACAAAAATCTACTAATTAATGATTGGTAATCCATACATTTTATCTTTCAATGAGCATATAATTTTTATTCACAAGTTTTTACACGATATTTTTACAAGTTTTCATACTCTACAATTTTACGTGTTTTTATACTCTTTATTTTTACAGATTTACATACTTTATGTTTTTGAAATTTGTCATACTTTATATATTTTATACTTTGTACTTTTTTATACTTCTATACGTTTTTTATAATTTTATCATATTTACAATTTATACTTGTTTGTACTTGTGTATTTTATATTGGTTAAACTTATACTTTATGTTTCTTTGTTATTATTGTATTTATAATTTTCTTACCTTTATGTTAATGGCACGTGTTGTGCCGGATATATAGATAAATAAAAAATATATTGTAATATGTCTCTTTAGAGTAAATGTTTATTATGTGTTGTGAATGTAAATTAGGTATTTTATATGATAATTTTGTACGGCAAGATATTATTTCCTCAAAAATGTACCGTACTGCATATTGTTAAACAACTTTTTGTAATACAATGCATACGTATTGTATACAACTACATAGAATTCTGCTAAAATATCTCAATAAATTATCTTAGCACTAAACTACAAAGTGTAATAAAATAAATGTAACATTTCCTTCCAAAAATACACGAACGTAATTTATTTACGTACAAAATATTATTAAACACACTTTTTCTATGTAGTTTAATGGTACGCAACTTAGTTAAAATATATTTTTAGAGATGTATTAAGTTATTTTCTTAATCTCTCTAATAAAGTATCCAAAATTGACTGCCATGTTTACTCGAGAGGCATTCCACATGGGCACCAGAATGTTCGGTAATAGCAATAGAGAATTTGTCAGAGTAATTGATAAATGTAGTATATATTTTTTATTGAGAATTAGTATCTCAAACACAGAGGTTATGGTTATAGGAAGAGACCAAACTCATTGTAACATTGTCGCCAGCGGGGGATTGTTAAAACAAGTTGGCCAATTTTAAAACCTTGAGCGTGTACAAATGAGTTTATCGTCCCACATTTTTTTATGGTCACCAGATCTGGATGTTAAATGAGTGAACACGTTCCAGGGTCCTGCTGTCGAAATGAGATTTGTGAGAGAAGTGGGAAGAGTCACAAAATTAGATCGAATAAGAAACCCAACGTTCCGAGAGGAGCTAAACGTCGATCCATTGGTACTCTTAATAGACAAGTTGCAACTGAGGTGACTTGGGCACGTATTAAGAATGCGAGTTCTATTTTAGAGTGAAGATGTCTAGTGGGCCGTGCGAGGTGAGGCGGTGCCTACTATCGACGGATGCTGTTGACGTAGCGCACTACAGGGACGTCTGATGGCGCCTTATTGATGCGAACGGTCCCCGACCCGATTAGAAGAGGGGAAAGAACATATATTATGTAGGTATATATTTTTCTTAGAACATCAACACTGGTAAGTAAGATATTCAGTTAAGGCAGTTTTTTTAACTTAACGGTCAGCACCCGAAAATACACACTTTGCGGGTTGCTAACTCAAGGAATACTACGAATGATTTATCAATAAATTCTATACGGGTTTCAAAAGACAATTATCTTGAAACTGTAATATTTTTTAATGTAAATACGTACTGGAATTTTAGGTATACGTTAAAATTTACTTTCACTGGTTTTCAAACTGCACCGATTTTCAAACATTTTGGGATGTATTTCAGATAATTTAAATAATACAGTTTGAGGATATTTTGTATTTTGAGAACATATAATTTTTTTCTAATTACCTGTACAGTATTTACAGAAATATATATATATATATATATATGGAATTGATTCAGTTAGAAACCTGCAAAGCGATGCTTAGGGCCATTTTTGAGTGCTTAAAAATATTCGGCTTAATTAAGAAATTATGCAGAATATCTTCTTCTAACACGCCTGAGTTAAAAACCACTTCTCGGCTGTCGTTAAAATATATTACGAAATCCCACTTGACAACTTTTTATCTCAACAAGGCAATTTTGAATGCATCCTAAAATGTGAAAGAAACCCAAATAGGTGCTTACACTAGTTTTATTTAAGTAGCAAATATGAGCAGGTCATATAATGTTTTTAATTATTTATTAGCAATTCACCGTGCTTTGAACATGCGCCTCTGGGACCAGACCAAAGGAACTTACCGCTCTGCCGAGCAAGTTTTAATAAGACGTTAACAAAACTCATCTTGGAAACAATTTAGTTCCGTGAGTGTGCCGTAATCATTTTTCAATTTCCACGTTTTTCCGAGGAAAAACTTTTTGGTTGATATTTTAACACTACTAAATAATTTGTGCTTTTTTTCAATTTCAACTTTTTGAATGGAAAAAAGTGAAAAACGTGTGAGATTAAACGAGTAATCTTTGACTTTAAAAAGTAATCTTCTCCTTACGGCTTGAAAAAATAGGAATTTATGTGTGCGGTATTTAAAACCGTTACTATTTTTTTTGGTTCTGGGAAATCAGCTTTACGTCAAGATTTTCCTTCTCACATATAATACCAAGCAACGACACAGACATCTTGTAGTTGTCTTGTCGAAGCGTTGGAGTATCTGAGGGTATAGCACGGCTACATCGATAATATCGGCGCCTTGTCATCTATCCCCGGCGTGTTCGCAGATCGCTGTTCCTTATTCTCAGCACTTATACACAATATTTTTCTTATGCACATAAAGTGCTATTAATAAAATAATTTTCATCTGTAATAAATGCCTATTACCATTTTCATCCAACAGAAAAATTACAAGTTCTCGTACGAGTATATCATACATCACCAGAGAAAGAGAAAATTTTCAATCACCGTAAAAGAAGGGTTAAGAGAGATTTTCACTTAATTCTTAATTTTTTTCAAATTCCATATTTAAAGCAAATCACGTTGTATTTACTGACGCAGTTATGATCCCTCAAATTTAGAATCCAGAATCAAGGAGCTTTCTGCTATACGAGGAGTTGTTTTTTTTATCTGCGATGGCCATTATAAAATTTCGCATTTTAATAATAAAAACTTCGTTTTGAAACCATGATCTTTGGGTTCAGAAATAAGGACATTTCCGTTCTGTAGCAGAGGTCTTACATTCCAAGCAATCATTTATTGCACAGTGGTCCGAATACGACTAAACTGGGGCACGGATTAAACGGGTTTGTTCGTCCATTTGTTTGTCGGTGGAGTTTACTAATGTACCTTGTTTTGGGGAAAGCACTGTGGCAAAGGTCTGGAAATGTCAGAGTTAAAATATATCCTGCATATGATATTTATTTTACTAAAAGTGCAGGGGAGGTCGAAATGGGGCATTTTCAGATGGGTTTTTTTTGCTTGTGAGAATTAATGTGTTTATGTGATGTTAATTTTGAAAAATGTGATTTTTACCAGTTTTATGGTAAAAGTTCTGACTTTGTAACCTTATTTTGTTTTGCTCAAAAGCCTGCTATGTAAAAGCATGAACATTTGTAACAGGTGAATGAATTTTTATATGGGGAACAAAGTGGGTTTTTTAATATTTGAATTTTTCACAGTCAGTCAACGGTCTGTTGACCGTCTCCGTGGTTATCCTTGGCTTTTTATCATATTAAATTGAGTTATTTCATAAATTATTCTAAAATAATATGTAGATAAATTATACATAATTTTAGAGTGGTAGAATCTGTCAGTATTGTCGGGGGATCAAACGTCGGGGGCCAACTGTCGGGTCACCGTCAAATCACATAGACTGGCGCGTTTCTTAAATGCGTAATACGTAAAATTTTATTTTTTAATATGTGTTTATTCACAATTAATTCATTTAAAATAACCTATTTTATATTTGCGCATGATCCAAAGTGGAAAATACTCTCAGTATCGCCCTGGTGAAAGACCACCATTCAGAATTGAAACGTTGTTCGAAATGGCTTTAGCCGTATTTGGTGATCAGATATAAATAGCCAGGTACTTCCTAAAATTCCCCTTACCATTTCCTTCCCGTCCTCAATACCTTCAACCTACCTACATACCTCAAATGGGGATGCCATAGTCTCACTGGCTCCGGACGATTGAGAGCAGCTGGGACTCTTGTGTGGTACTAACATAAAAAAAATAAACGATCAAAATCTGGAAGAGTACGCGTTACGTCATACGTATGTATTTTTATCGGTTAACAGTAAATCCATTTCTACACGGGTCGGTATAAAATCAACATATTCCAAAATAAATAATTAACTAGAAAGACCAAGCCTTATAAATTTGGGTCACTGGGGAATAACATATTGCGTGGAAATTAATTGTACTCGTAGATACAAAATATCATTATTATGGTATATTCTACGAGCTAATAAGTACCAATCTGCACTATTTATCTTTGAAACGTTTTCTTCACATTCCAAGGTTTTCATTCATTCAAGTTTGACAGTTCGTTTTAAAAAAAACAACACAAACATCATAATGAATTTACACATTTAAAAAAAAATTATAATTTTGATCTGTTAATTTGTTTTTATTTATTTATTTAACATCCAATACACGGTTATCTGGACGCATAAAATTTCAGAGGTTGACAAGAATTGTCTTTCCATATAATTATCTTCCTTGCAAAGCGTTGACAATAATAAAAGTCTAAAAAAAAAAGAATTATCTTAGAATGGGTATGATTTATAATGTACGGTTTCATAACAATTGACTCGCCGACAGTTGATCCCTCGGACAATCGATCCCCCGGACAGTTGATCCCCGGATAGTTGATCCCCATATATTCCCTAAGCCAACTGCATATATAAAGCATTTCGTATTTTTGTTATTCGGCCGTATTTCATTGCATACTCCTTCGGGGACTATCGTTAGTAAAAATATTTTCTGTAGCAGATTTCCACTCAAAACGCCTGAAGACACAAGTATATCGACTTTGGTTATACGCCCGCATATCCTTTCTGCGTACTTGCTTTACAAATCAGGACGTACAGCCTTTAGGGGATCAACTGTCCGGGGGATCAACTCCTGGGGAATCAACTGTAGGGTCACCATGATGTACAATCTTCTTTTGGAATATACCACTAGATTCTGAACTGCGTTTAGTTAAAGTAAAACATGTGCACTTAGATCGTTGTGTTTTATTATTATTGTATTGACATTTAAAACCATTTAAATTATTGCAGCGCCTTTAATTTTTGTTTTCTTTTAAATGCCAGACGGCAAATCACTTTTCAATTAAAATTTGATCATATTAACTAATAAGCTAGTTTCGAAATCAACTGTAGCAGAAGTGTTCAAGTCCAGTACCAGACCACATCATTATAACATGCACCAATTTGTAAACTTGGCAGAGGAAATTTACACGTTCTGTTAAAATGTGGAAAAGAGGAACGTGCCCACTTTCCACCGCCCCCCTGCTAGAAGCAAGGAAGCTTCATTCCAGACACAGAAGCCAAGTTTCAAACCACAATAATTTTTAATATTGTTATTAATTACAACACGAAATTCCAAACGGTAAGCACAAATTATGAGTTATAAAAGAGGAAAACACATTTAAAAAATACTGATTTATAAAATCTTCACTTTGAAATACCATGGATTAGTCTGTATCACTTTTTTGTACGGAAGTGCAGACCGGTTTCGATAAAACCGTGCATTTTTTCAAGCATATATTAACGTGAATGCATGAGATATCTGCCCTGACAAAAGCGAGGTTCTACCGAAACCGGTTGGCATATTTCTATAAATGAAGTGAAGCACACGAAGTTATAGTGTTTCTCATACCATTTGACCACGAAGGTAATAATATTGGAAACTGATTGATCTATTTAAGAGAATAGCAAAGTATGCTTATATTTTTATTTAGTTAGTTAGTCGAGTGCTGTTTTTATTTTTGTGCAAGGTCTTTTATTAAATAAACAGTAATTCTTAACTAACTAATTAATCATCACGCCATTTTTCCAAAGCGGTAGGTAGAGAGGACAGACCGCCAAACAACTCAACCTTGGTATACACTTTTTGCATCATTCACATTCATACACCGTCTCATACATTCTCTTCTGTTATTCCGACTTTTGATATGGTCTGACTCAAGTATTTAATTCAATTGATAGTGCAATATCTTCCTCGGGCGTCCTAAGCTTATTTTTCCATTCGCATTCGCGTCATATATTCTCCTTACGCTGTTTTCTTTGTTTCCCAACCCATCTGAACGTCCTTTTCTTAATCTTATCATGACGCTTAGATCAGCTTGCATTATTTATGAATTTCAATATTTTTCACACGATCATATATGGTTTTATCACACATTCACCTCAGATATCTCATTTATACAGCATTCAGCGTACTTTAATCCTTCCTCTGCTAGTTCCACGCCTTACTGCAATATATCTGGGTTGGTATCAGCATTCCATTGTGGACTGGTAGCTTCGATTTTTACAATAAAGGGTACAATCTACGAGTATACATAGAAAACTTTGACTAGGTATATATGCTTCTGAGGAATCACCGTAGATTTTAGTGTCTAAATTTTCAATATGATAATTATACCGTATCGACATAGCACTTCAACATACGATTGCAATTGTTCATCAAATTCTTGTTTCAAAGGCAAATCTTAATATTAATCAGTTTTATTTTGAAGTATTTAATTGAAACTTTTTCCTTTACGTTCTACATTGAGTTCAAGTCATTCATTTTCCAATTATTTATTAATTATGCTTACAATGAGATTAAACGAGATCTAAAAAAATACTTGAAACTGTTAAAAATAGTCACCTGGAAAAAATATTTTATCATTTGTGCTGTCGATTTCAAGTAACTGCTTATCGATCATTAAAAAATTTTTTTTTTATCATAACGGTTAAACGGATAAATCTCGGAATAAAATCGACAGTTTTATTCCGAGCTTAAGAGGAGCGGCTGCGCTGCCTGTTTCATACAAACCTAAATTTTGAATTTGAGGCCAAAATACCCATCCAAACTGAATGATCTATTTTTGTTAAAATTAAAGGTTTAGTAAATATATAGTACGCATGACAAGTATTTTTGTTTGTTTTTTTTATATTTTAAATTATGTGATGGCATGAAAAAAAAACAATTTTCATAATTGTTGAAAAACAATTTTAAAAATAATTTCATAAGAGTTAACTTAGAAAATTATTTGCGAGTTTATCATATTTTAAAAAAATATACGATTGGTATGTAAATATGTGTAAATAAAAATATTTAAAAAAAAACATTTTAAACAAAAGGTTTTTTCCGGTCGATATTATAAAATGTGTACGGTAAATTTGTATTCCAACGTAAATTGGTCGTATTTAATTTAATTTAAAGTCCACCGTAATGCTTATTTTAATACACATAGATTTTATTTTTTATTTATTTCATATTTCATTATATTTTCAAAGTAGACTGGTAAAACTTTTTTTTAGTCACCGTTAGCCCACAAGTAATTGTTAAAGGTGCTTCTAAAATCGCAAAAAATCAATTCCTTTAATGGCCTGTATTTCATAATGTAAAACAAAAATTAATAAATTACTTCTAATCCGTACTAGATATTTACTCTACTTTTTGATAAAAAAAGATCATTAGGTTTAGGTGAGTATTTTGACCTCAAATCCAAAATTATGTTTCGTATGAAACAGGCCGGGCAGCCGTTCCTCATAATGAAAATTAACACACTTCCCGTTCAAAATAAGGGGAAAATTACTGGATAGGGGTAAAGATAGTAGTATGGGTAGGGGTAGGAGTAGTGGTAGGGGTTGGAGTGGGGGTAGTGGTTGGGGGAGGGGTTGGGGGAGGGGTAGGGGTAGGGGTTGGGGGAGGGTTGAGGGGTAGGGGTAGGGGTACAGGTAAGGTTAAGAGTAAGGATAGGAATAACATATCACAACCTCACAACTTTATTCCAAACTATTAACACCCCCGGGCAACGCTAGGCATTTCAGCTAGTATAATGTAAAATTCTCAATGAATTATACTTAACTCATTCTGGGAATGGCAATGTTTTTGATACTTTAGACATTAAAAATACACTTTCCAAAATAAAACATTACAAATCATTATGTTATGTTGCATTATTCTTTGAGAAATGGTTACAACGTTTAAAAAAAACAGTTTACGTTAAAATGGTATTCCTGAAAACAGGATCGGGGTATTTTCACTTTCCAACCAACCTCTGAAAGGAAAAAAGTTGATGGAAAACCCAAAAAATGAAAGGTGTAATTACAGTTTAAGAACGTTATTATCAATTTCTTTTGCAATTTATTTCTTACAAGAATGTGTAAATACGTTTTGCGGGATATAATGTAGGTGTCCCCTTTCTCCCGGTTGTTCACTATATCACAACAGAAAACCTCTCACAACGAACTTTCTTCATTAAAATCATAAAGTCCAAAGGGTTGTTTGGAGAGAGGATAGATAGTCTTCTCAATTTTATTAATTTATTTATTAATTACATACGTATATACATATAGAAACATTTTTTATTGGCTAACGGATTGCCCATATAACTAGTTGTGAAACGCCTATGTTGAGGTGGCAAATTACAAGAGTGGTTGTTCAGTTCAATTATTGTATACCATACATTATATGAAAAATACATTAATATTTACAATTTAGAATTGTTTTTTTCAAAAATAAACTAATTTAAAGGCTTAGAGGAAGAAGACAGGTTAATTGGAGGTGATCAATGATCGCACTTTTAAAGGAACTTTTGGTTTGCGTATTTCTAGTGTCACTGGGCATTATTTATTTATTATTTCACATAATTAGGAAGTTCAGTGAAAAAATGTATGCATCGAAAATTAACATGGATCAACAAACGTTGATTCCGAATACGTAATTTTAAGTGTATATAATTATACGTACAATTAGTAAATCGTTATTTAAAAATTAATTAAACACCAACATATTAAAACCCACTGTTTGGTTGGCATCATTGAATTGGCGGCTTCTGACGTCACTCAGATAGTCGCTCGTAAATTAATCTAGTATTGCATGAAAAAAAATCGTAAAAAACATCATAGACGTCATACAATCGTAATACATTTCTCATAGTCTCGTTTATAAAAATATGTATGGACGAGAAAAAAAGGAGTAAATACATAAGTAGGTCACCTAATATTTATTTTTATAATTTTCGATTTCTATAATTTATTAAGAGTATATTTCACAGAAAATCTATTAAAATTAAAAAAAACTTTTTAAATAATTTTGTTTATATTTATTGAGTTATTTAATTAAAAATTGTTGAAATTAATTAATTAGTCTATAATTCATACAATTCCGACCGCTAGAGGGCACTACTGTAGCATGTGTGGTAAATTTTGGGATCTGCGCGTATTATGTTTATACGGTATTTGTTAATATTAAGTAATAAATGTACCAACATTGTGATTTAAAAGTATTCAAAAACAAATAAATATCGACAACTATATCTACAAGGCTGACGGTCTCGCTATACTTTAATCGATGTCATCTGTCAAATATCGTTACCGATAGAGGTCATTTTAGCAGAAGTTGACTAATCATCGAAAATGTCGATAAAAAATTCAATCGTATCAGTGTCGACAATTTTAAAACGTTCATAGTAAGCCCCAGAGGTAAATTTCTGGCACCTAGACACAAACCATAAAAAAATTCTTTATAATAATAACTGGAAAAATAATCTTGTAAAATCCAAACAAACAATTTTGTATGCTTTATTAAAAAAAAAATTAAAAAATGGATCTACGCAAGCCAAGCTTACATCCTGTGATTTTTATGGGTAACAACTTGAATTTACTTTTTTCTTTATCGTGTATTGTATGTATTCACTCTATTATTAGATTTATCAAAATATTTCTTATCTTAGAAAAAAATGCATTTAAATTTCGGATCGCGTATTATGCAAATGCTTTCCGAAGCTTTTCCCCATTCCATTTTCCAGAAGCGCGAGAGAACGAAAAAACTGAAACAGCTTTCGAGTATATAAATAGAGACCTCGTTAAAAAACCATTAATGCGGAAAAGGCACGGCACGTGGCTGTGAAAATAAATATTACACATGTCATTGGAGAATGAGAAGCTTTCAAACGGCCTACATAGGAATACTTGTAGAAACCAGCCCGTCTTTGCCCGAGATTAACAAATCGTTTTCGAAATCTTCTTTCTAATAAAAATAAAATAATTGATTTAAATGTGACAAACGGTATCATACAGTATAATTTGAGTAGTTGTTAACGGTCAGTACCCAAAAGTACACACTCCCTAATGCTTTTCATGCTACCGCAAGATACACAATGAAATTCTATATGGGTAGTTAGAAAAATCTATAAGTTTTCAAAAGACAAAAATTAATGTAATCTTTTAAATTCAATATGAAATACGCACTGGAATTTTAGGTAAAACGTTCGAAATTATCTTTATCGATTTTCAAAATGCAAGTATTTTCGTTGTCATTTAATTTTTTTTTTTAATTAAAAAGATTACAGTTTGAGAATTTTTGTCTTCTGAAATCTTTCCATGTAGAATTTACATATGAATTATTTGTCGTTTTGCCTGAGTTAGCCAACTACGAAGTGATGTTTAGAGCCATTTTTGAGTGATGGCCCTTAAAGGCATTTTTCAAACATAAAATTACCAATTGAGAAGCATTTTTTTTAGAATTAGTAGAATAAAAACATGCTGTTTGTCAATTGGTTTAACGAATCGAAAAACAAGAATTTTTTAAACTTTTAAAATAAAAATTAGTTTTGAGGATAGCAATCGAACGATGTCCTTTTTTATCAGTAAAATAAATACGTATGGAAAAAGCTCAATGGCTATTATTGGAAGCAGTAACTTTGATCTAGATAAAACTAGACTGATGAGGTCGGAGACCACCACGTTTTTTCTGCTTCAGGCAAACAGATTTTCTGATTTTAGTTAAGATGAGTGCACAAATGATATGATCCATGACTCGTAGTCATTATTAACAGATTGCTGAACATCATTGAACCAGGAAGTATTCCTTCAATGACCTCCATTATTTATGTAATGTAAATACCGAGTATATCAAGTGAAGCCAAACAATTACTGGAATAGATTCTTCGTTGTTTGTTCTGAAGGATTATTATTGTTAGGCGGGATTCAATTATCTTGCTGGAAATTACAGAATCAGAAAATTATTATAACTAAAAGCCGAGTGATAAATCATTACAAATATAAGGAAGTAACCTAAACATTTAGATAGTAAAAATACTGAGGAATGCATATTGATAAACAGTTGTCCTTTAAGGAGCACACACGCAGATACCTTAATAGTACACAACTGCTGATCCTGTACGAATTGAAAGTGCGCCTCACTGTAGAATTAGAAGGCCACCTCTGGTTCGGACCCCTAAAATATTTCAAAAAACCTTTGATTGTGCGGAAACGGGCGGTCCGTTTGATAGATTCGCCTATCTTAACAAACTGATAATATTTAGAACACAGATGTCTGGTGGGAATGCTGTCCTTGTTCTACCGATATTTTAATGGAAGATGCTCTAAGGAACTAGCGTCATTGATCCCTTCGGCCCCGGTGCATAGTCGGGAAACACGCCAAACGCGCGCCGAATATTTGAGCACGGTTGACATTTGTCACATGAGAACGGGTCGCTTCTATGACTCGTTCTTGTGTTTAACAGCTTGGGTGTAGAATGATTTTCCGTCCTCTGTGTTTTATTCATTCTACAATATGGGTCTCTTCAAGACCCAGGTTCACTCCTTCCCATCCTCTAAAAGACCCTCCCCACATAGGATTCCTAAAAATTGTATACGCCTAAACTGAAATTATTTCCCCCAGGGCCTCCTCCGTGGAGTTACTGTAAAAAAAAAACCACACACACACAAATACTAAAAGATAAGATCATTCTACTAATCGATATGTTTGGTAGAATAGCTCATCTTCTACCAGCACAAGGAAAAAGGGGCTAATACTTTAATTTAATCCAGCCCCACCTAAATTACAATCTAATAGAAATATGAAGAAACATACCCATCACATACTTGAACGATTTTCAAATATTGCGGAATAAAGTAATTGTTTATAAAAACATATATAACCTAGATAAGCCTACAAAAAACTACATTAAGAAATGAACTTGTTGATAATCGGAAAACCGCATGAATATAATACATTCAATTAATCTACAAATTGCAAAATGGACTTATAGACACGAACACAATATTTCTAAAAACATCACGAACACGTTGACTTGCGATCGCGGTGGTGGGCGCGGTCACGATATAACAAACCTATACATGTTTTGAGCATGTTTACATACAACAAACGGGCGCGCGAGCTAACTTGCGACAAACGCGCGGCGATCACGCGTTGTGTGAAATCGAATGCATTGTTTAAAATGTTTACGTCGAACTACGTTTTACGTTACGTTTGTTCCCGATTCATGTGCGGCGCCAGCCTAGATCAAATGGTTTCGAACTTGTCGCTAGCGATAGCTACATTTTCTGCAAATTCGAAACTTGACGAGGCGAAGTGATGAAAGAATAATGTGCCAACACCGCCAACCCATTGGAACCCGAGACGTGGAATTTACTATTGTAATTTTTTATTGAAAATCTATTGTAAAATTTACCATTGGTAAGTAAAATCACAGTAAAAACAGAAAAACGCATATTTTAAATAGATGTAATTATTATTTACAGACTTTATTATGATGATAATATGGAATAAGTATCAACAAGTGTTTTAACAAAAAAAAAACAGTATATTAGGTCAATTGTAAATATACTAAAAGATTTTTTTAAATATCCACCATTCTTTCTGGGGGATGACTCACATTGTAATTACTGTGTTTTGACTTATCACAGCAGAATACAACTTTTCAGGTTTTAAATGAAAGAAAAAAATGTACAGGAGAAACGAAGGTACAATCTGAATGAGAAACTTAATTACATTTTTTTCTAGAATATCGTTAATAATCCACCTCCCAAAATTTCGCAATAGGACCCTGGAGTATGCTGTGTAAAGTAAACTACGTATATAATCTGTTAAAAAAACAATCGGCCTAGCCTAATGTACATTCATCATACCCCGTTACTTGGTTTATTAATACAGTTTTACAGTAGGTACACACCGGAGAGGTACAGCACTATCATGATGTATGACCATTAATATCGTTAGTCTTTGCTAAGCGGAATCGTGCTACGGATTGTTTGCTCAATTGAAAGTGATTGATATATATTAACCAATTGGCGTTTTCAATGAAGGAGGTGGTTTTAAACACTAACTATGGACCTTTGAAACGGTGATGGCTGTTTTTATAAGTTTTTCGTACAGTTTTTTTAATATTTTGATGGGCTGCTGTTTTCCCATCAGACTAGTAAAATGGTATGGTGTTTACCATAATAATATCTAAAATGAACTCTAAATAGTCATGATTCTGATTCATAAGCCCCATACCAGAAAAAAAGTATATAGAAATGCTATAACAATTTTTTTTTTAATTCTTTGTTATCTAATTATGAGAATGCACCGCGAGTACCCGAAATTTATGCACCATGAAGATATGCTCTCTGAGACGCGCTACGAAAGTCTCCAGTCTAGGAGTGGGGCCTTTGCAGTACCGTATGTAAAATTATACATAATTTGTTAGAAAGTCAATACCTCCTGGAATTCCATAAGCTGGTTGTACCAAACAACTACTGTCATGGGTAGCACCACGATCTGATATGCATACTACGTGGTAGAACAGACGTGTCAGCTCATCACAGTATGACAAGGGGTATGGTGCTGTAAATTGCAGAAAATGTATTTTAATTATTGATATTCCGTAGAATTTCATACACATTATTGTTTGTTCCTATTCACAGTAAATAGATGCAGTCTGTTTTACACAATAATAATTAAAAACAAAAAAATATTTTTAATAATTTTTTTATTTTATTTGTAAGAAATAAACAGCTTTAAACACACACAAATATACACAAAGCAAGTTTAACAAAAGGTAAGCCAACAAAATTTCTTGTGCTAACATGAGTTATATAATATGTGTTTTATTTATGAAGCTAATAAGAGGAGAAAAAAAAAACAAAGTAAGAAGGAGGGGGAAGAGGAAGAGGTAGATAGGATGTGGAGATGTTCTGGATATGTTCTGGATACATTTTATATTGGTGCATCATTATTGTGGAAGTCGTATTGAAGATTACTCGTACTAAGCGACAATGACAGTGAAAATAACACCGACGAAAATATGTACAAAAATCTGACATATCATGAAAATAAAGTTTAAAAAAAAAATGCAACTCTTTTAATGTAATAATTGAGCAACCTGCCAGAAGTCAGTGAGTTTCTGTGTGAGGTTAAAGAAAGTGAGCAGATAGTGGAGATGGGGTAGCGGAAGGTTTGGAAGTAACTTATCATCTGCACGACATTCGCTCCTGACATACTCCTGCTGTGTCTATGCAAATACTTGATTGAAAAATAAATCGTCTGATATTATGCAGGTTGAACTTAGTATAAATATTTAGAACTATAAGAACAGGGCTTTTTTATGTTCCTTTTTTTCATTAACTCCACACAGGTGGCCCTGTGGGAAATTATTTTCTTCAGGGCTTCCTGCGTGAGTGAACATGGGTCTCGAAGAGACCCATGTTGTAGGAGGGATGTAACACAGAGGTCGGCGATCGTTCCATAGCCGGGCTGTTGAAATAGAAACCACCCGTTCACATGTGACGAATATCAACCGTGTACAAATATTGGGTGTCCGTTTGACGTTCTTCCAATGAATCAATGACGCTAGTTCCTCGGAGTATCTTTCATTGAAATGCTGGTCGAACATGGACAGCATTCAGACCTGACACCTGTGCTCTAATAATTGCAATCCGTTTGTTAAGATGGGGGAATCTATCAAACGGACCGCCCATTTCTGCACACAGTCAATGATTTTTTCAGATATTTTGGTCTCCAGACCAGAGGTGGCTGCCAAATTCAACACTGGGGTGCACTTGACCTTAACTCGGCTATTATTATAGAAGCAGACAGATCCTGAATATATTTGAATTAAAATGTCAGAAATTTGATTTAAGCAGTGTTATAGGAAAAAAGGATTTTTTAAATATCTTAAATAAATTCATATAAGTTTCAGTGTAAAATAACTGCATTGTGTGCCTCGGATGCGACTTTCTTGAAATAATACAGAAAAAAATATACAAAAAGAGCTGGAGCAAATTTGTTCATTTAAATCAAATAAAATAAACGGTTGGGATGATGGAATCTCCTAGTCGTAAGTAGACTGTAATTAAAATTAAAATATAGGTATAATACTATCAAATATGAGGGCTGAAGATTTTAAGTAACTAACTAGTACTGAATTAAGACAGGTTTACCAGAGAACGAATATTTCAAATATCTCTCCTACCTTAAAGGGTTTGTTTAGCTAACTCGTAAGGATTACCGCAACTTAATATCATATTTTAGATAATGGCTCTACAGACCTGAAGCTTTCATCGGTTTACCTTTACGGAAACACGTTACTTTAGTGAGAAAGTACAGACAAACAACCTTGTATTCTGTTTTCGTTTCGCTGCATTAATTACATTAACAAAAAATAATGGCCTACGAAATGACACCACTTTGCTTCACAACTCGAAAGCGGATGGTTTAACGGGCCTTACGTGGTTACGACAGAGTGTGTGCGGACCAAACATTTTGTTCGCTTGAAACAATGAGAATTTATAAAAATGTACTGGAAGCTACATAGAAGTTCAATTTCGGAAAAATGTATCAAGTACGAAATAATAAGCATTTTTAGTGGAGGTTATTCATATAATTATTGGCAAAGTGTCTCGCTTAAAGCTTGCGAATGGAATGCCCGATTTTGTTGAAAAAGTAGATGAATAAAGGTGGAAGATCAACACGGACAAAGACTGATACAAAAGCTAACAGCGCTAGCAGCGGCGTGCATTGCATTTTGACATAGGAAAAGCTGTAGGAATTCAGCGGTTGAGTATCAAAACTGATACTTTAAAATGTATATCCATTTATTTAGTTAATTAATTACTTAATTTCCCTATCCAATTTCACAAGACAATTTGTCTAAGCAAGTATTAGAGAGAGTTAAATAATTCCCCATGACGACCGAAACGATTTTCGATCATTACCTCATTCATCCGATGGAAAAAAATTGCTTTCATTTTGTACGCTTAGCGTTTAGCCATTGTTCATCGCGCACCGCTGAAAGCTAGCACGTATAAAAGCTTCATTCTTCGCAATTAAACAAACGTAAAACGTAAGTGAATTATTATTTTTAGGAAATACAAAACATACATCATGTTGTATGTAATTTATTCTGTTTGCTTTCAATTAATATTTTGCTCCCCTGTTTAATATTTGCTAGAAAGCATTATTTCGCAATCCGCGGATTTTATAATATTTGTTAATATTCTCTCTGCTGATATATTAATTTAGTTTTCCCGGATGCTGCTGTTGACATTTAATTTTAAATGGATGGATGATTCGAGCATTCGTAGATACAATTTTATCTCGGTGTAATGATTACTCTCCATTATTTTCAAATATGTTGGCATATCGTATACAAAAGATTGAATAAATCATCAACGTTGTATTGCAAATTCAAAAATTGGAACAGATAAAGACATAATTCTACTTACAAGAACACACAAATCAGCAGAGCGACTCAACTGTTCAACAATGCTGCATTGAAAGATGACATGTCTAATGTTATTAACAGACAGACGGTTTAGCGACTATCTTTTGACCCATGTCACAAAATAATTGTAAAACTGTCCCCATATCTTTTTAAACATCACCTTATCAACCTTTCACTTCTTGCATGTTTGATACAAATTACCATCTTTAAATCGTTAATATAGAAATGTTTACTTAATTGAAATAAATGTTAATCCTAATACCTAATTGTTTATATCGACGGTTACAACGAACAATGTCGGATGTGCAAATGGTATCTTTGTATAAGAGCTGTTTAAAGCTTCGTTTCTTTTCGTTTAGAGTTTCACGTCTACATTTTTATTATTTTTTGACATAAAGAAATCTGGTGTTAAATTTTTAATTATTAATAATTTATTGTCTTTACAAGATGTCTTTATTATTTTTCCAGATTTAAAAACCTCATTTTAATATTTAATCACTGTAGAAAATAATATTAAGATAATCCAAATGAAACATTAAAACGGAAAATAAAGATAGAAAATAAAAAGATTTCAGTCGCATCTGGGACTTGAATCCAGGACCTCTGCCTATCCGGGGCAACCGCTTAACCAACTTAGCTAATGAGACCAGTTCAATTTAAATCATCTTCATCTATATCATATCTCAAATTCAAGATTTGTCAATATTATTCTCCATTTTTAATCGCATATTATTGACAGTTATCTTTATAATGATTACAAAGTTCCTAAGGAACACAATTGCAAAATAGACAGTGTCGTGGGATAATTATCCGATTTTTTATTTATATGAGACATCTATTGACGTTTTTATAAAAGTCTAAAGAATATATTCAATTTTTAATTATTAATTATTTTTATTGAGATTTAAACACCTCATCTTAATATTTAATCATTTAGGTTATGTTAATATTATTTTCAATAGTGATTAAATATAGTGTTGTTTTTGATATTTTGCTTAAACCCATATTTATTTCAATGGAATAAACATATTATTGCAACAATTACAGTTCTTATGCAAAGTTACCAATTTACATATTCGACATTGTTCGTTGGAACCGTCGATGGATATTATTTACCATTTTTACTGTGATGTGTTCTACATCTGTAATTTCTGTTTCATATATTGCCATATTGGTGTATAACTGTTTTATGTAGATTGTAAATAATAAATAAATAAATATTGTTGCATGTATGAAGTAGGAATGACTAAAAAACAATTAGAAAATATTTATTAAAACTTCTCTTTCTTAGGTTAGGGTGGGAATGAATACAGTAATCCTACCAACCTAATTACCCATCTAAAAATCACGCCGTTATTTCACAGGGGTATGCAGAGTGGACGGACCGCCAATACATCGTATCATACGTGCTCTTCTGTTATCCTAACTTCTAACGTCACCCGACTCAGGTATTTGATTCACTTAGTTATACCATGTCTTCCTCGGGTGTCTCCGGCTTCTTCTTCCAATTACATTCTCGGTACATATTCTCCTTGCACTCCTTTCTCGTTTATTTGCTCTACATGCTCAAATAAACGAAATATCCCTTTTTTAATATTGCTCATTACGCTTTCATCAGCCTTGAATTCTTTGCGAGTGGCAACATTTTTCACGCGATCATAAATGGTTTTACCACACACTTGCTCCAGAGATTTTAACCTAGCATGAGTTTTATTGGTAAACGTGAACGTCACTAAATATGTCACATCGAAATCATTTAGCGTCTCCACTTAACATTTTTTTACTAGACATACATCCATCTGACAAGCATTATTTTTAAATTGAAAATAGTTTCAAAATTACATACATACTTCAGTATTCATTTCACTTTTATTCCACTTCCATCAGATCCATGATGCACAGCAATACATTGGGCTTGGTAACAGAATTCCTTTATGAACTTACACTTTCGCTTAGATTGACCACTTATAAATGACTGGTATAATAAAACCTCCATTCAACGCCTTTATATCATACTTCACAAATACAAAAACTAAATTGCTTCATTCATGGATTCAACGTTTTCAACAAAATATTATTTTATTAACATATTTAAATAACACATTTTTTTTAGTATCCTCACGAAAACAATTGTACAATATTATATCAAATGTTCACCTAAGGGTTCTCAGAACCATTAAATGATGAGTTACTTTAATAAGCGTTTAATTTACGTTATTTGTATTGTAAACTACAGACAAAGGGTAAATACCATCAGTACAATAGGAGGGTACGACAATATGTACACAAGAGAAAATAAAATTTGAGTCTAATGAAAACAAAATGATTAAGGTTTTTAGAAAGGGACAAGTGAATAAAGATATAAAAATACTAGATTACTCGTATATTTAAAAAAAAAAAAAAACTAGCTCATATGTACACGGCCATGCTCGCGATCATTTTTTTGGAATGAAGTTATGATATTGTGAAAAAAAAAATCATTTGAATATTTTATTTCATTGCAAAAATTTATTTTTAATAAAAAAAAGTTCTTAAATAGGTCCCTACGTGTTATCAATTTTAAAAATATTCTACCCAAACAAACTTTCTTCTTTTGAATATGTAATCTGTGGCTAACCACAGTGGTTATATGGCTAACCTAAATAAAACAAGGCGGGTTCAATGTTTTTCATATTAATTTTAAAACGTTATAGCAACTGTTTTACATATTGAATTTCATTCGAACTACTCTTTAAACTTGTCTGGCACTAATAATAACAAACTGTGCTATTTTCAGCAAAACCAGTCAAATATTTTTCGAGAAAATTGAGTACAAACAGACAGACAATAATTCATTTTAATATATAGAGATTTTGAAGTTCAGGGGGCTATCGCTAAATATGTCAATTATTTTGCCGCTACAGTGGATGTTTAATAGTCGACACATTCATATAACAGTTTGGGAGAAGGATAAACTTTTTTTTTTTATGTTTTACGATGTTTCATAATAAATTGTGATTGATATCGATTTTGGCCAAGACGGGAGATTCTACTTTGTCATTTATAATTTAGAAAACAATTTGATGTCATTTTTGTAGGTGTTTCTATTAAGGCCATCCACCGGCTAAAATTCCAACGAAATTACGCGCTCCTTATGCAGGTGGAGACAAGGTTGAAAGTCCCGCTTAACATCGGCCGCATGTTTCGATTTACGGAAAAAAACCATCACCAAAATGCTTGTTTTATTCTATTCACACATAATTATTGAAATGTTTTACGGTCATATTCTAAAAAACTTAATTTACCACAATGAACAATAGGACAACATTGGAAATGAGGTTTGTAAGTAGGAGAGTTTGCGCTTTAAACATTTTTTTAATGTCTGATACATTATTTTTTTCTAGGCTTATAAAAAGGCGCAACAAAAAAATGAACGATTGTACGAAAGGTCAAGGTGTGTTCTACTTGCAGTATTTAATTAAATCGTCTACGATGTTTCTAGGCCATCAAATTCTCAAACCGAAAACAACTGATTTTGCATTACTTCCCATTGCATTGCCTTAATCGGTAAGATTCTCACCAATGTGGTGTTTAAGCTTTATTTCCCGTAAGGTGTATATTTGCCATGTAGTATAATGAAAAAAGCAAAACTTGTGAAGGTTACTTCCCTTTTCGTAACTGTCTTTGGGAACACCGTATTTTTTCACTACGACGAATAAAAATTTCAGTTAGTTTTGTATTCGGTACACACGATTACATTGGTAATAAAACACTATACATTATGTATTGCGCGAGTATATACCTACAGGTGTTCCAATAATACCCTTTGCCAAATATGGTGCTTATAACAATATTCGGGAGAGGCCATACGGATCATAAAATTTGAGAACACATAAAACATGGAACCATTTTCACCCAGTTTACGAGATTCGAGTTACCCAATTGGTCAGTGGAATTTTACTTAGGAAGGCAATAAAATACACGCGTGCGGAAATAAAAACTTAATGGCATTTATTTAATGGCAGGGCACTCGAATTCACCTCTAAGATTTTTTTTTTGTATACGAAGCGGTACATAAATTTTTTTTCTGTTAACAATAGGTAATCTAAAAGCTTGGTAAATTATGTAATAATTTCTATTAACTGTAGATATACCATACAAGAAATAGTATTCTTTAGTAATGCGTTCAATTTATTTATTTATATATTTATGATATTACAAAGGCTCTACATGAGCTTTTAAATATATTTTTTTTTTGCATAATATTAATTATATACAATGGAAACTTATACCTGCTAAGCCACTGCAAGTAGCTTGTCAGCAGGAGTTTATTTCAACAATATTATATAATACAACAATAAATAATAATCATCATACAAATGTAGGGCAAAATTATGATATAGAGGCGCATGCATGTTCTGATCAATGTACATAAGTTCGAAAAAAAATAAAAAATTAAAAAAATAATGGAAACAGCATGACAGTTTTGTTATTGAGATACTAGAGTAGAATTTTATAACGCCGATTTAAATAATATTATAAAAATATCAATATTTTTCAAATATCAACATTTAAATATCAACATTATAAAAATACCAATATTATAAAAATATCAATATTATAAAAATTCAATATTATAAAAATACCATTATTGTAAAAGATATCAATACAAAAAAACAATTTATAGTCCCGGTAGCCACAAGGCTGCAAATCCTAGAAAATTCTAAGCAAAACTAAAACTGTCATTAGATAACCAACCGTTTCAATAAGTTTGGTAACTTAGCAGGGGTGGGCGGGTTCATGGGGTGAAGTTTGTTTCGGTCTTCACGGCGGTTGCGTATGCCCACCAACTGCGTGGTGGGCCAAATGGAGAGAAACCTCTTGACCTCTCCAGTCGGATTCCTCTTAACCATCCCCTTTCTGTCAGTCACACTGATCTCCAGATTCCTATCCACCCCTGATACATTTTTCTTTCCCAAAAATTCCTATCCGTCCTTTCCTTAAAAATACCTCCCACATAGCATTTTCAAAGATGACAAAGTCCTCCTGTATAGAGTTAATGCAACAATAATTTAAAAAAAAAACTTATTATTAATGGTTTTTGGCGTCTGTATAAGAGGACGACGTACCAATCTTTCAATCAATTTGTTACTTTCTGGGACATCCTTTGTTGTGCGACTTCAATTTGATGTACACTGGTCGACACCGATACGCGATAAATAAAGTTGTCAGTTTTATTAAAGCCAAGGTAACAAATATGAAGTAGTCGGACTGAGAATTCACTACGTGGCTCAATAAGGTGTGACTCAAAGAGTTTTAATACCACGGTGGTCACTTACATATAAACAAAATAGCAACAAAAAATCGGATCAATCTGAATGTTTTTACGTACAAATGAAATTTCATAGCTCTATTATAGAGCTCATGGCAAAAAATTCAAACAAACGTAAATACTATGAAAAAGGACTATACACTGGTATTACTAGAAATACCAACAAAGATTTACTCCAAATTCCTGTAACTCGTACTACTTTGGGCAACGGAATTTTAGGTACTTTGCGATATGAATTTTCAATATTCTTCAAGTTAGCATAAAAAAATCTGATTCACAAAAAAATTCAAACAAAATATAATTTAATTATGTAATTGAAAATACACTTTGTATACACCACTTTACTTAAAATATATAAATATTTCTACATGTATCGATAGCAATGCTATCATCTTCAGGAATAAATGAATACTAAAAAATAATTTCAAGTATAGAAAAATGATAAAAAAATTAAAACAATAATTTAAGAATATACAAAATATGAGCATAAACAAAAATGAATTATAGTAGGTTAGTAACAGATCAAAAATGTTAATGTCAAAATAATTATAAATATAATATATATATTAAAAAATATAAATAAAAATTATTATTCAGGCTAATAATTATTGTTTATAAAAATAATTGTTACCCTTTGCGCTATGCACAAAAATCTTGTCTTAAGTTTTTAAGAACTTTAGTTTATCAATTATTAAATTTTTATGTTTATTTTTATACCGTGAGTGATTGATTTTTAATTTTAATTGAAACACTCCCGTTTTATTAAATTTAAAATAACTTAAATTAAAAACACCGCATTAAAGTTAAAATTTAAGTGTAATCAGGCATTACATATATTCTACCACTGCCAGTTTTAATTTGGGTCTGAAAGGGTTGAATGCTCTTCAGAAATGGGCCCGAGGAACGTATTGTATATTATAAGGAATTATACCTTAGAAAAAAAAGAGCTTTTCCATTATTTTCCTAGATCTGTTCATCCATCACACTGACGTAAATCTAGTAAAAGATCCGCAACTCACAAGTCAGGTGGGAGGCAGGCTGAATTTCAAACTGTACTTCCGTACGTGTCCGGTTTGGTAAACATCCCTTATTGAGTTGGCTGTCTTCCGTTTGTCTACGTGAAACAATCACATTTATAATACCAAAAAAGTCTTGCGTATGTTGTTTCATTTTGTGGGAACATTTTGAAACGGTTTTCTTTCGACCAGACGTTGTAGCGGACGAGGAAAATTTTTGAGGAATGCGTTTATTTCAATACTTTTTATTTTGGATAATGTTATTAATTTGTCATTAACTTCTCGTTTCGGTGCCATAATTGATTTGATAGCCAACGTAATGCCTTGTGATGACTATTACAATCTATAAACAATGAAAAAAACAAACATTCATTTGAAAATTTTGTTTCTTTCCGAACATTTATTTTTTTCAAAATACATCTAGATAATAAAGTTTGTAAGTAGGTTCTTACTTGTGTTTTCCATTTTGAAAATATTCTTCCCAAACAAACCTTCTATTGAATATATAATCTGTGGCTAACTAGAGTGGTATATCAATGGGCTAACCTCAAAACAACAATAGGGCTCAATAGTTTTCATACTAATTTTAAACCGTTTCAGCTAGTTTTACATATTGAATTTCATTCAAACTACTTTATAAACCTTCTCGTCACTAATAAGAATAAACTGTGCCATTTTCAGCGAAACCAGTATCGAGGAGAGACAAATATTCATTTTTATACATAAAAATAAAGATTTACGATAAATTACACTGTTTGAGTACAACACATTATAAGAAATCACACCATTATTAACAAATTGTAAGAATATAGAGTACCTAAAGAGAAAGCAAGTAGGCACCTATAAAACAATGGCGATCGGATAATTCAACACACGGATAATTCAAATCGGAACACTTTTTAAAAGTAATATGAAGTCATTAAAAATCAAAAATAAACTAGCCCAAAAACCCAATTAATATATACATTTTTTTATTTTAATATTTTTTTTTATTATTGTTTTTTATTTATTTAAAGAAAAGTTTATAATTTATCTTAGGTTAAATTAGGTTTCCGGATGGTTATAATTTTTTTTTCCGCTTAGCAGTTCAATACAATGTTTTTAAATCGTTTCGCATATTAAAGTCCTCATCAAAGTATGGGAAAATGCATTTAGGTATACTTAAAAATTGCAATAACAAATGTTTTGGAGAAGCATGGAGAGGCCACAAGTATGTTAAGCTAAAATAGTTCAGACGAACTAAATTGATTTTAAAAAAACGTATATTTTTAAAAGTACGGTGTTATTCTGTGAAAAAATTTTGTTTTTATAAATGTTTTGCTAAAAGGGAGAGTAAAAACACGTGTTTATTATTTTAATCACTTTAACAACAAAGTCCTAATCGCGGTGCTAGAAAATTTTCTAAATTGGAAACTATTATTATCAATAATTGTTTTTGTATTTATTTCGCAGAATTCAATTTTTTTTTTAATTTTTACTGTTATTATTAAGTTCTGCAAGTATTTTAGTTTTTATTTTTATTGTAAGAGCTGTTTCGGCGTTTAAGGTCATTTTCAAACTGTAGTTTGGCTACGTTGCGACGACTTATTCGAATGATTTTATTAATGCACATACTATTTCAATTTTTATAGTGCCTAAAGTGATTTATTACCGCTAAAAACTCATTTAATAATATTACTATTAAGTTCTGCAGGTACTCAAATAATTTATAATTAAAAAAGTCTTTTAGCTAACATTTTAAACACGTTCATATTATGACCAGAAATCTAGTTTCACAGTAGTAAGACCTCGATAAGAAAAATATAAAACACATTATTATTCCCTATTAATTCTATTTAAAGGGTGGTTTATAATAAAAAAAAAATTAAAAAAAATCTGTTAATATTGTAAAAGAGACCAACTGATCCAGTAAGTAAACAGTCTACGGCCAGTGGGACTATGACAGCCCACAATTGGGGTATGCTATGAGCCTGAATATAGTGAGGAGGGAAAGGAGATGGGAAGAGGAAGATGGGGAAATACCTTGCTATTCAGATTTGGTCACCAAACACGATTAAAACCATTTCAAGCAACGTTTCAATTTAGAATGGTGGTATTCCACCAGGGCGATACTGACAGCATCTTCCTATAAAACATACATGTATATATATATATAAATTTATTCCTTCAAATTAATACGAAAATTCTTCATAATTTATCAAAAAAGGTAAAGGTTTGACATAATTTTTTTTTAAAGAGAGAAATTTATTTATTTAAATTTATAAGTATTCGATTCACTTCATCGTGTCATGTCTTCCTCGGACGCCCCCGACTTCTTTTGTCATTCATATTCACATCTTATATTTTCCTTAGACTATTTTCTTCGTTTATTCGCTATACATACTCAAACCATCTAAGCGTACCTTTCTTAACTTTAGTTATTACGCTTACACTAGGCTTGCATTCTTTCCAAATCTCCACATTCGTAACACGATCATACATGGTTATATCACACACACCTCATAGATCTGATTTCCACAGCATTCAGTCTATTTTATTCTTAATCTGCCAGTTCTATGTCTTCCTGTCATGCATCAGGCTTGGTATCAACACTCCATTGTTGACTGCTAGCTATAACTGCTACCTACAAATAAAATACGTGGTATCCCGATGCCGTGAATAATGTTCCATGCGCTTTAATCTGAATATTTCCGGATCAAACTCGAATTAAAAAGCATTCCCGTCTAATTTTACTTTGTCTACCGCAATTTACAATCGATCTGGTGATTTACGCCTTTATTATTAATTTGAATAGAGCTATTTAGACAGTGCATTACTGGGAAGTCCAACAATAGATTCGCCTTGTCATTGTATAAAAATGCTGTTTTTTTTTTAAAGTGGAAACGTGAATCACTGCGGTATAAAGCAACGCAAACGTTGGATGTCTAATGACCGTGCTTACTTGTTCTTTATATTTGTTTTTTTATAGAAATTTGCATTTATCCATTAAACGTAAATACGCAAATACAGATTAACCTTCCAGTTTACAAGAGGGGTAGTTATCTTATCTGCAATCTTTGGAGCATAGACGTCAGGTGGGATGCTGTTCTTGTTTTTAATGAAAGATGCTCTGAGGAACTAGCGTCATTGATTCCTTTGGCACCGGTGCTTAGTCGGGAAACACGCCAAACGCGCGTCCAACATTTGCACACGGTTAACATTTGTCACATGAGAACTGGTCACTTCTACGACTCGTTCTTGTGTTTAACAGCTCGGCTGTGGAATGATCTGCCGGCCTCTGTGTTTCCTCCATCCTACAACCTGGGTCTCTTTAAGACCCAGGTTCACTCCTTCCTGTCCTTTAAAAGACCCTCCACACAGCATTCCCAAAGATGATACAGACATTAAGGGAAATTATTTCCCTCAGGGTCTCCTATGTGGAGTTACTGTAAAAAAGTAAAACTTCTTGAATTACGATCCTGCTTGTATTATTTCAAATGGAGACCATAGAGTTTTTTGTTTTTTTTTTGTATTTCTACTTAATATATAAACACATAATCTTCTATAAAAAAACTATAACCCGTCTTTGAATACGTAAGTATTATTCCTTGCCATAAATAATATTTCAAGGCCACGTTGATGAATGTAGAGATTTTTTATAAAATTAACTACTTTCTGATATGTTTTTCACGAGAACACATTAAGTATGTGTAAGCTATAAGAGTTATCAATAAAATTTGTGAAATAAAAAAAAA
>JAHDVE020009994.1:0-54558 GCA_022606495.2 Halesus radiatus | reverse complement strand
TTTTACCAGGTGTATCAGTGTTACATGGGTCATTTATATATACTAGAAAGAGTGGAGGCCCTAATACAGTTCCTTGTGGAATACCATGTTTAACAAGATCAAAATTGCTCAAGCATGCTCCAATGTTTGTGCATTGTTGGCGATTCATTATGTAGTTTAGTAATAGCATGAGACATCTTTAATTCCAACGTTGGATAGGTTCTTTAAGAGAGTCCTATGGTTAACGGTGTCAATGGCCTTTATTAATTCTAGAAAAATTGTTAGTGTTTTGATGTTTGTATCTAAGTTACAATATATACTTTTGGTTGAATTAAATATGGCATCTTCAGTACTGAGTTTATTTTTAAATCCATATTGGTTAGCTGATAGGAGTGGAGTGCGTTTGATTCCAGAAAATCAATAATTTGTTTTTTTGAACATTTTTCGAAGATCTTAGATAATTGTGAAGTTAGGGTGATTGGTCTGTATTTGATAGAGATCCTGATTTATGTATTGGAACGATGTTAGCCAATTCAAATTTATTAGGAAAAATGCTTTTTCTGGCGCAATTGTTATATATATCATATAGTGGGATGATTATGTTTTTAATTGATTTGATTATGGCATTGCTTAAATTATCAAAGCATTTTGCAGACCTAACGCTTAGATTATCAATGTGGTTTGAGATTTTCAAATCCAGACGAGCGATAAAGTACCTACCTGTAATGTATTTTATAAGACGATTATTTTAAATGTGTAAATTTTTTGATTCTGTAGAAACAGTTTCTCAGTTTTCATCTTGGCAAGTCAAGTTACATTGTGTGATCATGTAATAAATCATTCAAGACCAATACATAATAGGGCATTATGAAAAAACCAATATATATTGTATATCAATTTAGGGTATTTTCAGAATTCTATAAAAACCAATTAGACTCTTGGGCAGTCTAATCAAAATATGAAAAATTTACAGTATTTCTGTAAAAATCGACAACATTTATTAGTTTGACTTTAGGCCTACCAAAATTTTCGTCCAGGGTGCTTTCTTTGTGTGAACTATGACAAATATTTTGAATGAGTGCTGTTAAGGTTATTAATTGTGACCTTACTTTCGCTGTCTGAAGCCCGCTGGGCTGACAGTGCAATGGGGTAAGAGAGGTGGGCTTCCTGTATCACACTAAAAGCCTAGGATAGGAGGTCCCGATTACCTCTCCCAGATGTGGTGACACGTTTAACTTCCAGGTATACTTACTCTGGAGGTTTACCAGTCTTTTCATCTGCGGCTTTTTTTGTGCTTTCTGCGATTGATTTTTCAAATGGTTACTATTGTAAAAATGCAGAAAAGTATTCACATACAAAAAAATCAACATTAGCGACACCACCAACTGCAATGTTAACCATGTTGAGCTGTAGGTACCCGACCACCTGCGGCCCGTAAACATATTTAAAACTGATAAATTGGCCCTCCAGTTATAAAGGTTGTGCATCACTGCTCTGGGGTTAAAGGCCTCCCGTCTCATTATATTATTCTAGATTATATCATATTATACTGCAATTATTAAAACAATAACCATGACAATCAGTCAAGTGTCAAACCATCAGCACGGTATTTAGATGTAAAGTACACAAGTTAATGATATAAGGCTGTTAAGCTGCTATGTTTTCCCAACATATTGTATTGTATCTGACGTGTGTGTGTGTGTTGTTGCAGATATCGGCCAACCTATTCCGCACTCTGCCCCCGAGCGAGAACCCCGACTTTGACCCTGAGGAGGACGATCCCACGCTGGAGGCGTCCTGGCCGCACTTGCAGCTGGTCTACGAGTTCTTCCTTCGCTTCCTCGAGTCCTCGGACTTTCAGCCCACCATCGGCAAGAAGGTCATCGACCAGAAGTTTGTGCTGCAGGTTAGTTACTTTGCCATCCCGCATATTGTCGAGTGAGTCAAGTGACGATGAGGTGAAATTTTATATTCATTTGCCTTTACAATGCTTTTGTGATGTTATTAATGTGCGTAATTCATAAGAATATTTTAAAAGCATTTTCTAACTTAAAGAAATATTACTATAGTGTTCTCGACTGTGATGCGATAATATCCAGAAGATACCGAAACCGCGTACTGCCGGGCTGTATACTGGAAGTACACAACATCGCTCCCGCGCCGTGTGTAGCAGTTTATGTTGATTGCTTACCGACCCATTAGAGAGCCGCCGGGAGAGACAAATTAGATATCGACCTCAGAGTGACAGGAATCAACCTACAAACTGATCAGGGATTTTAAGAGGCAAGAGAATGAAAATCCAGACTCGCCGGACCATGTTCATCATCATCAAATTGGAGAATGAGAGTACTTATAACTCTTAGGCCTAATAAATGCATTCGTTATTTTTTTTTTCACATTTAGATAATTTATTCTTTTTTTTAGGACCCTTTTTCTATCCAACATCAATTTTCATGCTACGCAATTATTTCTCAAAACTAATTAATGCGTGGTGCTAGAGATATATAGTATATTTGCGCACGTTCCAGGGTGGAAGATACTCTCATTATTGCCCTGGTAAAAGACCAACATTCAGAATTGAAACATTGCTTGAAATGGCTTTTAGCCATGTTTGGTGACCAGATCTGAATAGCCAGGTATTTCCCCACCTTCCTCTTACTCTTCTCCTTCCCCTCCCCAATACCTTCAGCCTTACAACATTCCCCAATTGGGGATGCCATAGTCTCACTGGCTCCAGACGGTTGGGAGCAGTTGAGACTCTTGTGCGGTATTCATATTAAAAAAAATTAAAATCCACACCACCCACGAATTGGTTATAGGGATGAATCATAGCTGATTTAACCTTTTGATGCAATTTACAGTATACTTTCCTAATTAGATACTTTATTTACCCTGTCACCCAGCGCCAACGCCAACCATGCAATGTGTGAATTAAACAAGCATTGAAACACGCTGCGTCTTGCTTATTCTTACTGTAATTATGTGGGTGCGGTGAGTGCTGTGAGTGCAGGTAAGGGGGGTGCCTGTAAAAATAGCACTGAACACACGTATTGTGTCGACAGATATGGGTCAGATGGGTTGACATGTGTCAGAAGAAGATATTATTTTTTAATTAAATTAATGTTTATTTTAACAGTCTTTATTTCACACAGACCAAGGATAGGGTTCAGTAACTTTTTAAAGTGATGAGAAATGGAATGGATATAGTAATTTTTTTAAAAATTATTTGACATAGGTTTTCATTACTTGTTATTGTTCTGCACCTGATGCAAATATTTTTATTATTATTATTTGTCAAGTTTAAAATGTAAATTAATATCTTTCCATAACATATTCCAGGTTCCTTATAAAGATTCCTTATTGCGCCAGTACAGCATTGGTATAGCTAGCTACCTAAGGAATAGGGTCCGACACCTTTCTTTTTAAAATCACTACTCATAATAATATTTATGCCGAGAATAGTTACCAATGGTTTATGGGTTATGATTTTTTAGTCTGGCATCACTTTCTTCCAAACCTCAAATACGTGAACAATTTTGCAGGTGGTGTCGTGTTGCTAAATTCACATGTTATAATATTATTTTTCCGCGTACAATGCAGAACGGTGAAAACTTTTTTTTTTTTTTTTACAAAAGTACGTTACTCAATATTGAGGTTTCACTTTACAAACTTGGACATTATTATTTAAGGTGTAATTAGTACCCTTCGACCAATAGTTTATATATCGCCGGTAATTAATATACCACTTCTTATTGATTCTCAACTCTGCAAATTCGGGGTTTGCTGACTGAGCCTATGAATGATAATATAATAATAACCCGTAGTCATTCTAATTATTGAAAACTGGTTTGGTTATCGATTTTTGCCGATTTATTTAACAGGTATATATAAACAGCGTTTTTCACTATTCCGCCACTAGACACGGTCACAATAATAAAAAACAAAAATACTAGCAGAACAATTAATATAATTAAATTTGATTTACTTATAATTTAAAAAAAAAAAAGTACTTTTCAGAAATTGAATGCATGCATGAATATCGGTACAAACTCCGTGATGCGATTGTCACTGCTAAAATGAGAAATTTAGTTCATTCACATTTTATATATGGAATAATTTATTTATTTAATATTAACGGTATAAACACACCAAAAACAATAATTGCATGGCACAGTTAACTACAAGCATAAGAATATAGCACAAATAATTCTAAAAAATAAAAACGCTGTACAATGACATCAGAGAGTATATAGAGAATAAAAGTTCATGAAGGATATAAAAGTAAAAGGTATGCGTACATATAAAACACATGTAAACTTAGGTAAAATTAATATTGATTGAAAAGATATAATAGTATAGCCTTCTTGTACTTACCTTCCGTGCAGTTAAATAGATCCGCTACATCCGTGTATCTATTACTAACTTCATGTAATTTAGGTACAAGCCAGTGTTTGTGATGCTCAGTCCTAGTGTTTTTACATTTAAACAGGATTTTGGAACGGGTAGCTCTCGTAGGTATATGAAATTGAATGAGACTAATTAAATCGGGGCTGTCTATACTTCCATTTACAATTTTGAACATAAATATCAAGTCAGAAATAATTCTTCGATCTGAGAGATTTAGTAAATTTAGTTCTTTCATCAAGTAATTATAGTTAATGCTTTCAACGGGAATACCGAGTTTATAATTAATGTGTCTTAGGATTTTTTGTTGAATTTTTTCGATTGAATCTGAATTTATTTTAAAATGGGGGGACCGGATCGAGTTATATATGAACTAAAGGTTTCAAGGTTGAAATATTCCTGAATCCCAAATAAGTAATTTTGAAAAAGAAAGGAAGACATCGGTGCAACGGGAGTATCTAATTACCATTCCGAATGGCATCCTCCAAGTGTCAATTGCCCCGATGATTACAACTACGAGAATATGTACAATATATATCCTCATTCGATAGGAATATGTCACCCTGGAGGAATTGCAACTAATTTAATTCTTCTTTGTTTAGTTGTTGGACCTGTTTGACTCTGAGGACCCCCGCGAGCGTGACTTCCTGAAGACTGTGCTGCACCGCATCTACGGCAAGTTTCTGGGCCTGCGTGCCTTCATCCGCAAGCAGATCAACAACATCTTCCTGCGCTTTGTTTACGAGACGGAGCATTTCAACGGCGTTGGAGAGCTGCTTGAGATACTCGGCAGGTCAGTTACAACAAACGCACGACTGGACTTCGGGCACCAACGTCTTCAAATTATCAATATTAACTGCAAATCTTCTTCACTTTCGGAAATTAAAAAATTATTAGCAGCTATTTAATGAACGGAAGACAGATTTGAACTTGGGGAACACAATGTTTAGACAGTTATTCATGATCCCACGGGTAATGGCCAACTACTATCGGTAAAAAACCAATTGGCAAATTCCTAAAATAATTAATAAAATCAGTTTTTCAAAAAGAACTCGTCTCAAAATGACAAACAGCTCACTATGCATACATGAAATGTGTCAGTGTTTTTGATAACTCATTAGCTTTATTGATAAACTAACATGGACAGCTTAGTTTGTCTTATCGATTCTGCTTAGTTGCGAAATGACCGTGCTAAGCCCCCTGGACCTGTTGATCTTGATTACTAATATGTGTTTGTTTGGTTCCAGCATAATCAATGGGTTTGCCTTGCCGCTGAAGACGGAGCACAAGCAGTTCCTGGTGAAGGTGCTGCTGCCGCTGCACAAGGTCAAGTGCCTGGCGCTCTACCACGCACAGCTGGCCTACTGCGTGGTGCAGTTCCTGGAGAAAGATGCCACGCTCACGGAGCCTGTGGTGCGCGGCCTGCTCAAGTTCTGGCCCAAAACATGCTCCCAGAAGGAGGTACTGTGCTTCGTACTAAATCCACTCAAACATTTACACCTCTTTTTTATCTACTTTTCAAAGCTTGGCTTACGGTTGGGCTAGCTGAGGTTTCATGCAAGCCTTTTCCTTACAAGGAAAAGAAATAGCAAATCTGGGTCTTTGGTATACAGCATAGATTCCCAATGAGGGCGGTATCGTCCTCCCAAGGGGTGTTAGAGAGATCCAAGGGGGAGGTTGTGGCCTCAAGGGCAAATGGGGGGCGGTGAAGGGCTGAAATGAGGGGCGAGGACAATAAAAATATTTTTAATAAATTTTTCTTATGAATTCAAATTTGTCATAGGTACATCGTTGAAAGAATCACGCAAAAAAAATAAACTGTTCAATCATTCTATTGGTTTAGATGACGGATTGATCGACTTTTTGTCATAGGTACATCGTTGAAAGATTCACGCAAAAAAAATAAACTGTTCAATCATTCTATTGGTATATATGACAGATTGATCGACTTTTTGACATTTTCTATACACTAAAACTTTGTTTTTACGGTTTTTAAGGGAATTAATCAAAATAAAGTACAGAACACTTTGCCAAAAAGTTTTATCTAGTTAAAGTTAAAAAACTAGTTGGTTGTGATAGTTTCGCCACCAGATTCATGCTATAAATAAGTTGAATTTTTGAAATGTGCATAAAATCGAAAATCATTTTGACTATGGAAAATATTGAAATACCCAGAATGCATGGAGAAGAAGACAGGTTTTTCAGATCAAAATAATGACAAAAAATTAGGATCCATTATTTTTCAAAGTAAGGACGATTTAAAGTTTAATCGAAAATTGACTAGGTACTTAACAATTCAATTTGTCTATATATTTCCTCAGTTTATATTTTCCTCAGTTTTACACTCTTTTTTTTCACATTTTAATGGACAGAAATTTTTTTTTCTTAACAGCATTGTAATTATTGTTTTCCCAGCTGTCCATTTTTGGACCGGTGTCCATTTAGGTTAAGAAAATTGGTGATCTTGGTATTTTGTTTTAATAATAAAAAGATTTTTTTTTTAGGAAAAAAATGTACTTTTATTTATTTCTGTTATAAGAATAGCTGCTTTATCGATTTTATAGAAGTTTCTCAAAATAATAAACAGTTCTAAGGCCCCGTTGGCTTCTTCTTTTGATAAGATAGATAGTACGGCATAAAACACGGTATGGAAAGAGCTACTTCACAATTGTTGCATACTGATCTTCGTATCACTTTCAGCGTAGTGCTGCAATAACCACATTTACGAAGTGTACATTTTTTTGGTCAGGCAATGTAGTTGTGAGGCCTACCAACCCTTTTTTGTGATGTAAAAGATCATATCAGCTGATCCAACTTGTTTCAGAAGTGAAGATGTGTTGTTAAGAATAGGATCGACTGGATGTAGGAATGCGGGAGAAGGAGAGGAGGAAGGTTGGGCAAGAGCGGTTTCGGGAGACAGATCATTTGTACAGACTTACCCGGAGAGTGGTGTCCCTCCAGGGAGCTCGGCTCTGGACATTCGACTAGCTCAGTTTCGGCAGGCCAAGAAGCTCCTCTGCAGGGTCGTAGGCCGACAGGCAGTCGTATAATTGGGAACTGGGCTCGAATACTTTGTCAAATGAAACTACCGAATGCTTTCAGACTCAGGGTTTAATTCAGAGGAAGGTACAGACACGGTGAGTTATGCTATGATAAACAGTAGGCTAACCTAACCTCAAATGAATGTTACGGGTGATTTCTCTCTGATATTATCTAAACGGGCATGTAAACAGGGACTCGAATAAGTTACAACACAAATAGGGGGAATGTAAAGACAGCTCACAGTTTATGTTGTAGCGGCGAATGGGGTCTTCGTAGAAGCAATTATCAGCCACCCAAAATGGCTGCTCGCGTGCTCCTCTTCGAGACGTAATAATAATAGTTGGATGACTTGTATAGCGACGTAGTCGGCGGTGTGCCGGGGAGGCCATCTCCAGAGCGGGTGAGGGCGCGTGCTTCCGAAGCCGAGTCCGAGCAGTGAATGGGGAGCCGGGTGCGAGGAGAGGAATGCGCGCGTCCGTGCGAGGTGTCGTTTGCAGCCGTGCGTGGCGCTGACGTCGTTTTACGAGTGGCTAGTTTTTAGGGACTTACTGACGTTACGTAACAGTGTAATAAGTTTTTTTTTTTAATTATCCATTTCCATAAAATATATGATTTGACGATGGCAGATTCAACAACGTAATACCAAAATGTAATCCATGACCGCCGTGATTTCAATTTTATGTTATGCTGGGAGAAGTATACTCGGAAGGCGTATGATGCCTTTGTTTTCAACATTTATACTAGTTATTCACTATAGGAGAAGGAGTTATTTCTGGTAATTGTGTTTCAGGAATGTCAACGTCTTTATCTGAAGAACAATCAGCTTCCATAATCCTTTGAATATATGTAGGGTCCGCTACCGCATTGACAGGATCAGAATCGAGATTATTCTCAGCGGCGTTCCTACCAACTGAATCCCAAGGACTTGTTAGAACACGGGAAATCTCATCTTCGGCATCAGTATCCTGCTGCCTTCGAATCCTCAGCTTGGTCCTCCCTAATTTTCTCAAATAATGTCAGGAATGCATCTTCACCCATATCTTTAAGGACTTTCAAACTAAAACCTCCACTTTTTTTCATTTTCCACCCTAAAACAAAATATAAACTTAATTTTGTGCTGAAATAAAGGCTTTTACTTATACATGTAATATTCCATAACTATTTTATTTCATTCTAAGATATGTATTTCAAAAATTATTACAATTTGAATGAAACGAAAAGATTTATTTTTATCTACAAATTTTCCACAAATCATTTTATCAAGGGATGACACATGTCATCAAACAACTCAATAGCGGGAAATTATCCACAAAAATAACTAGTAGTTGTGAAAGTACACTATATTATATGAAATTAGATGTGTTGTGGTAAAAAAATATATTGTTAGTGTCTATAATATGATAATCAAAAAAGGACCAAATTTAGAATTTGAGCATAGATTGTGGAGATGACACAATAATTTGATATTTTTTTATTATTACACATACAACTTATAGGTAAAATACAAAAATCTATGTACTATTATATAGTATAAATGTACTTACTTTGTTTTCCCGCAACGACTGGCGTTTTTCGAATAACAAGAACTTAAAAACAACTGTTATCAATCATATGTATATATAATCAACCTTTTTTTAAATTAAATAAAAATAAAGGATGAATTAGGTTACATTAGGTTTTCGGGCTAGTTTTTATTTTTAAAAAAATTTCATTCATTTTATGACTTTATATATTACTTTTTAAAATTGTGGCAATTCGTACGCGTTTTGAATTGTCATGGAACTGATCAAAAATGTACCCAAGAATTGACAATTTCGCGGAATGTATTGACCAAATCTCCATCCATAAGTGTGAAAACCATGATAAACCGTTTAAAATGTCGAAATGGAGCCGCGCACGGTGAATTCCCGACCTTGTGATTTGTGGAGACTTTGTAGAGGTCATATGTTTAATTTCCTCCACAACATGCTCTGGCATTGCGCACTTCCGAGTCATCCGCCTTTATCTTGACTTTGTTGAGTAAAATATAATTAAAATAGCCAAAACTTTTTTTAATAACATGATATCGACTGTAAGCGTAATGAGTAAGATTAAGAAAGGGACACTCGGATGGTTCGGGCATGTAGAGCGAATGAACGAAGAAAGGAGTGTAAGAAGAATGTATGACGCGAATGTGAATGGAAGAAGAAGTTGGGGACGCCTGAGGAAGACATGGCACGATCAAGTGAATCAAATACTTGAGTCGGGCCATGTCAGAAGTCGGAATAACAGAAGAGAATGTACGAAGCGTTGTATGAACGTGAATGAAGCAAGAAGTGTATGCCAAGATCGAGTTGTTTGGCGGTCCGTCCTCTCTGCCCACCCCCGCGGTGAAACGGCGTGGTAGTTAGTTAGTTAGTTGATATCGACATCACTGTCATCAAGTCATCACTGACAACAAATCATAATATCGACTGTAAATAGGTAAAATGCTTTAAGCCACAAAATAAAAATGAATATTTTACGATTTGTAAAACTAATTTAAAATCTTTGTTTCTATAATAATATGATAAGAAGAATCATTATTGTTGTTAGCATTGCGCAAAGTATTTTCTCGTAAACAGTTTTGTCAGATTCCAGCTAAAATTATCAGCAAATAACCATGTATATTTGCTCAATTTGTAAGGCTTCTGACAAATTGTACATAAAGTTTGGTTGGAAAGGCATTTTAACCTTGTTAAGACACTTATAATGTTTGTAGCGTCCCTATCGGTGTTACAAATACTTACATTAACACATATACTTTGAATAGTACTGGATTTACTACCCGACTTTGCCCCAGATACTCTTTTTTTCTTATTGATAAATCCAAATATATGGTATAATCTGTCCTTCGATTTATTTGTTGATTGTTGAATGAATATTTCAAATAATGTTGCAAGCTGCAAAAAAATACTGCTAATTTCCTGATGCCAGAGCTCTTAGTTTAAGAGTTTTTGGTGCTACAGACATATCAACCCGATTAATTCTAAATGAATTTAAAAATGTACTTGGTATTCACCACTTTATAAATATACATTGATATCTGCATGTTTGGAAAGTGATGCTTTCATCATCAGGAATATATGATTAATTCTAATTTGTTATTGTTTGTTTGCAGGTTATGTTCCTGGGAGAAATAGAAGAAATCCTAGATGTTATAGAGCCGTCACAATTTGTTAAAATTCAAGAGCCCCTGTTCCGGCAAATCTCTCGGTGTGTCTCCAGCCCTCATTTTCAGGTACGCAATTAAAGTTGAGGCCAACAACACATATTTAGGATTGTGTGTATTGGTGCATATGTATACCCTTCCGACAGCCTTTTCTCTTGCTTACGCCTACTTATTGATTTAAGCGAGAAAGAGACGAAAAGTTGATACAACCATCGAATTTGAATATTCAAAAATTTTTCCAGTGTGTTCTATTTTTCTATTCTGAAGTCGAACAACATGGCGTATGAAAGCAATGCATTTGACACATTTGTGGTTTGACTGAACGTCGCCAGTGAGCAGACGCATTGATTAAATTGAAGTTTGTCATACATTAGTTATAATGATTTCCCCACCATTCCAGGTCGCCGAGCGAGCGCTGTACATCTGGAACAATGAGTACGTCATGTCCCTGATGGAGGAGAACAACCAGATGATCATGCCCATCATGTTCCCGGCGCTGTACCGCATCAGCAAAGAGCACTGGAACCAGACCATCGTGGCGCTGGTCTACAACGTACTCAAGACCTTCATGGAGATGAATTCCAAGCTGTTCGACGAGCTCACGGCCAGCTACAAGGCTGAGCGCCAAAAGTAAGGCCACATTCCTATTCCACCACGGCCTGAACAGTGTCGGTGTGATTGAATCAGCATCCCTCAACTCTTCAACCCGACCTCACTAGCATGGCCTGAGGAATATCAGCATTCCCCGACTCTCCAACCATAATATGACTGATTAATAATATTTGCTAAAATGTGGATTTCAATCACCTTTGCACCTGCTACGCTGCATTACAATAGCGGGGCGTCACTCAGCAGTCACTTTATCTCACTCAGTTTATATAGAACCTGTGCAAATGAGACAGCAATACATTCACAGTACCTACCGGCACCACCCCCAGTTGTCAAGTTATTAGTTAAGTTCGACGAGTACTCACCAGCGGGGCTAAACCATTGCTTTTATGTAAATTTAAAACGAGTTCCTAGTTATTCACTTTTACAAAAATATTAGTTTTATCGTAATATGTATATTCTTAAATCATAGCAGATTCCAGTTCCAGTGTTTGGATGTTTGTTTTGTGGGTTGTTTTTTAAAATTTTTATTATTATTATTTCGTCATCCCCTTTACTTAAATTTTTAGGCATTATTAAATTACAATTCGTGTTAACCTTTTATTTACGTCTTTAACTGTGCATCCCACTCTGACAGATCTTGGGGCGTACTTTTAATTTAAATTTACGTCTGATTATTCAAGCAATGTAAAGTTTTTTTTAAATATTGATTAAGGGCATATGATAGGAGATTGATAGAAAATAGGAAACATTGACAATATATTACTACCTTTCGTATGCTATTCCCAGACTTGATATTTTTTTACACCGAAGAGTGGACTATTGTTTTTCACTTCGTATTTTTTTTTTCGCAATTAACGTAGCCATTTGAATATAATTAATTAAACTTTGATCCACAATGACAACCACAATTACACCTTTACGGTTTATGACGTCAATAATGACTTAAGACAATACTTTAAATTTAAAATGCATAGGTAATACACACATCTTTGACATAGCGGCTTCTAATAATCATTATGACATTTATTGACAGTAACAATCAAATAAATATCTAATTTCGCAACAATTTTCAACGATCGCGTCGCCATTCTCATCATTCCGCGTGAGAAGCCCGCGGTGAATGCACTGTGACTTTACGCTGCTCCAATTTTGGCTTTATATACGAAAAATACTATTCAAACGCTTGGTATAATAGTTAGAAAAGGAGCATACCGATGCACTTAATTCTTTGCAATCATCTTAGAAGGGTATACAAACAGGTAGTTTAACAAAACATCAATAAATACGTAAAATGTTGACATTGCATGTACTTTCTACAGCTAGCCAAACCAACTTGTGACGTTTAACGCGCGTATGTTAATTCTCGTCATTCGTCATTCTTGTGTTAATATGTTTCGCGCGGCCTAACACAATGTTTTGAATTGCATAATTATCAAAATGAATAGTTTTGACAATGCTGTTGGATTTCTCCAGGCTGTAATATTAATAAATTTATTGGAATATTGAAGATTTTTATGATGTTTTTAAAGCTGCCATTACCTGTATGACAATTGATATTATGAAAAAATCTAAATTTATAGTGTAGCCGTATGAAACAGCATTACAAATCAAAATTGCGAAATTTTTTCCATGCTTACCAACATTACCAACCTCTACGAATCTACTAATATGAAACCTCTAAATAATATCTTGCAAAATAAAATGCGTTTGAGTACATGGTGTTTGGGAAACAGACCAAAAAGGTTTTAATCGAAATAAGCAAACTGAATGACGAGTTGTTTATTTATCTTTTATTTAGTGTACATGACGTTTGGGAAACAGAAAAAGCTAACCTAAAAACTTAATCTAATATAACACCGTTAACCACTTTTTTCATCATATTTCATGATATCACTTTTCAAAAGTGTGCCGATTTATCACTGTGGCGAATTGTTCGGTTACCGTAGGTACCTGGTGGTGGTGTTTGGTAATCAAACGAAACCACTAGGTGTAAACAAACTTAAATCTGTTTTTATTTTAATCTTTACATTTTCAAAATAAGTCAATTAAGTGTTCCTACATGGTGTTTGGGATAGATAAAAAATATGTTTTAAGGAATTCATTAGAATGAAGCTATTCCTCTGTAAGCATATGTACGGAAACAGAAATGTTTATTTATTTTAATTGATATTTTAGGTACTAGAGTTCCCAATCGTACTGTTTGGAAACCAAACCAATACACGGTGTTCGATAACTGGTGGTACAGCATAAAAATGTTTTTTATCTGTAGTAGATAAATAACCCAAATAAATAAAATAATTTTTTTTCGATTTCACCTGATTAATAATTTTTTTTTTTTTGCAAATTTCAAGTGAAGAAAGTATTCTACATATCACAAAATAGACTTTTATGTGAGGTAGATTAACCAGTTTCCCGCTTGTACCATTGTAAAATAGACTTTTATGTGAGGTAGATTAACCAGTTTCCCGCTTGTACCACGAGTGTCCAGACACCGTGTATATTCTATCTCTCCGAAATGTTAATTCTAAAACGATTGTTGCCTTTTGCTGCACAAATCTATTGTGATTTTACAATGGCTCTTCCTCTTTCTTTTATTACCCCAGATCAATACCATTTCCCCAATAAGGAACAAAAAAGTTATATATTTAGAATCGGCGTTTGATGATCTACGTGAATATATATTTTTCAGTGGAGTCCCATATTGCATAGGTACATATTATTTTGTTATTCGTTTTAGTCTTCATATTAGTCGTAATGCTTTGAATTAAAACAAAAACAAAATGAAAACTTCAATTTCTATCTCGAAAATGAAGACTTAATCAAAAAAACATTTTCCAGAAAATCGACTCCAAATGTGAGGTAAATTCACCAGTTTCCTCCTTAAACTACGACATTCCGAACACCGTGTGTGTAACGAAAACCAAAATATGCGACCGTGCGTAGGCTTAGGGTAAGCGACGGTGGCATCACAAAATTTAGCAAGCCGTGCAAATCTAATACGATTTTACAACTCTAAGTAAATGACGAAACATTTGTAAAAATGATCATACTAAATACTTCACAAAAATAGAAGGTTCTGTAAACGAGACACACCTTTTTACTAGTTGGTTGTTTTACTTAATATCTCCGATTTTCGATTGTTTACATTGATCGGGATAGTAACGCATGTTTTATGTTTTAATTCTCTCAGTTAGGAACGCACTGTTACAGCCACCTAGCGACAAAAAAAGGAAGACAATTTGACAGATAATGAATTTTGTTGAGGCTATAACATGCACTTAATGAGAAAAATGTTCTATTTCGAAATATTAATTTTGTAAATTGTAATCTGACATGCCGGCGTCTAGTAAATGTAACGATGTCAATACATATTTTGCAGGAAAATGGCATATTCTTTAGAATCATTATTGGTAGATCGGAGTTTGACAGGTGAGCGCCGCAAACTCAACTTCCGTGGAAATATTCAAATAATGTCATTAAAAAAAAAACAATTTTCATGTTTTTGTAATATATTTCGATTTCCCCGGAAAAATTAGACTTTGCCAGAAAAAGTTTTATCCCGTCAAAGTTACAAGGCTAGTTTTAGGTTGTAGTACTTTTACCGCCAAATTCATTTGTCAGTGTTAAAATGAGTTGAATTTTCGAAATGTGCGTAAAATGGGAAATTTTTGCACTATGGGAAATATTGAAATACAGGAGAATGTATGGAGAAGAAAAGAGACATAGATTTTTCAGATCAAAATAATGACAAAATTTTATGATTTTTCAAAGTAAGGAGTAATAAAGTTTATTCGTGTTACTGGTTTAATCAAAAGTTGAGTAGACAATTTTATGTACATTTTTCTTTTCCCCAGTATATTTACATTTTCCTCAGTTTTACTGTCTATGTTGTGTGCAGTATTAATGAATGTTGTTTGTTTCAGAGAGAAAAAGCGCGAGAAGGAGCGGGATGAGCTGTGGAAGAAGCTGGGGGAGCTGGAGATCAGTCACAAGAGCAAGTCCAGCGGCAAGTGATGCGCCTCGCCGCCCGCTCCGCCGCCCAAAGCCAAGAGACACCGCCTCTTCTAACAAACAAACAACATCACCCAACCAACCAAACAAACAACCATCTCCTCATCCGATCTGCTGCCCCATCCCTCCCGCCCCGCTCCAAGCTCTTCCAAACGAGGTTATACTTAGCAGTCATTTACTTAGTTGTGTCCTAAGAAATGCTTGTCATTGTCAACTTGTTAGATGCACAGACCGATACATACGAGAAGCGAGCGCCCAAACATTATATATTGTCCCTAGATGGTTTGTGTTTAAGGAATCGTAGCATGCCTGTTTCCTAGCTTGCAATCAATCCTTCCCAACGCCATATTATTATTATGCGTCTGACTAACACGTGTGCATAATTAACCAGTAACGCAATTGTGTACTTGCCGAGTACTTTAATCAATTCCATCTTAACACCACTCATCGTCCATTAATGTGTATAATCGAGTACATAATCTGAACCACTTTCCCATTTCCCACACCCGTAGTTAGTCAAACGGAAATGTAACTGTAAACAAACTATTGTATTTATCCACTAATTAATTTTATTTTATCCTGATTTGAGCTTTTAGAATTAAATTGTCTCGGTAGCTTAATGACCCATCTGTTTGGTGTTCTGAAACACGTTTCCATATGCGGTATGACGCACTGGCCTTAATAAATCCTTAAAAGATTTCCAGGAGTTGAAATGTAACGCCAATCCGTGTTAATAGATTAATTCTCTGAACAATCGTAGCACGCTTTCATATAGTTTCTATTGTAAATGCTGTTGATTTCTGCTGTTCAGATGCCACCGTGTATTTGGTTAATGTATGGAGTGAATTGCATTTAATATATGTGTTATAATCGGCAAAAGAACAGCATTCAGAATTAAGCTTTTGTGCACTTTGGTTCAAGGTTTTGATCAAGTATTGTTGCCTTTCGCAGGAAGACAATTGAATTTTGCAAACATGTTGTATATTACCCTGGGGAAACAAATAATGGACTTGTTGGAGGGTCTGATGCCACCAACAGGCGGCACACATCACTCGGTCAATCATCTGTGAAAAGGTGGTTGGGTGCAGATGAGGGCATCTTCTATCTCTTGCCATCCGTGGGGAGGTAGGACGAGGGCAGGGGGAGAATCACACGTAGAGTTTCTGTTCCCATGCGATAACCACATTTGCAAATGATGAGCGAGCTTCCCGAAAGGGAGCTAATTAATGAATTAACTAATTTATTTTGAGAATAACATTGGCACTAATGCATCTCTAGGGATCTATCTTATTATTATTACGCTGGGCATTATCAAACCACGCTTGAATATTCCAAGATAAGGTTGGCAGAAGACATCCGATTGATATGATTGCCATATTATTCCCTGCGGTGTGAGCGTCGGGTGCATTAGTATTAGTCGAATGCTATATTGGAATGATGTCACAGTCATGGGCTTCCCAACAATCTCTCCATGGCTTGTCTCAATTGTTTTCTGCAAGAGAATGTGAGTGTCTAAAGATTGACAAGAGTATAGCAACAACAATAATAATCATTTGTGTCAATTTGCGAGGACTCACGAAACACGGCAAACATTTGTGGAATGAATATACAGGCATTACATTACACTTATGTAATAATATTAGTACATATGTATATGATGATGAAGTATCAGCGGAAGTAGAAGCAGAATGGACGGGACGTAGGGCAGATGGCTTTGAAGCGGTGTTGATAGGAAAATGGCCAAACATTACGACTCAGTACACATATTGTTAAATAAATTTGGATTGTAATAATTTCGTAGTGGAAATACTATGTACGTGTTTCATTCGCAAGAGGAATGAACAGCTTTTGTATGTGAGGTTATATGATATACTCTAATGTACATAATTTTGATTATTTTTTAGTACTTGAAGTATTGATGCATTATCAAGTGATACTAACACATATTACGTTATTTTAACTCTATTAAAAACATAATATTTGGGGAACTGTCTGAACTGGCAATTACAACAAACTATTCTGTTCATTGAGGGGAATTCTTTATGGCTCTCAAATTATCTTTATTAAAAGCAGCATTTAACCAAAATTGATCATGTCTGTTTTATCTGTTATCGTATAATATACAGAGTGTATCATATCTGATTCCAATAAAATAAATTTGGTGAACTTTAAAATGGTTTTTTTCATAAAGAGTTTTTTTTAAATCCGCAGTAATGTTTGTTCTTGCGAGGCAATTCTTGAATTTCCCGTACCGTTGTACGTGCGTACCATGTCGCGGAACACTCTATATAGAATGAGGTCCCAGTGTCGGCTGTAAATTACCGGTTGAAATGAATATAACGTGACCATTAGTTTGAGTCGCTTGTCCCAATAAAGCTTGCGTACGGGACCTCCCGACCATTGCACATTATTTAGTAAATGTAACAAATAACCTAAAGTTTAATGTGTTGAACATAACCGCTAAATACACCTTTAATGTAATAATTGAATATAATATAAATTGCTAACCATCAAACATGGGAATGTCTTTAAACCGCCTTACAATAAAATTCTATCATCCATACCTTTTAAATAAATGTATTTTATTCCATATTACATATGAAGTTTTAGTGATATTTGTTGAATTTAAAATACAAACATATTTAGTGTGAATATTTCACTGCGGCGTCAGTGTTGGTCGATGATTCGCAGAACTAAATAAATTTTTGAGGCTGACACCTCGTACACGTTGTATGCTTTTTACATATTGTTTTTAAATGATTTTATTTTTATTTCCTTAATTACTTTTACACGGTTACTAAATTCTATGACGGACATTATTATTATTTGGACAATGATGCAAAGCCACTGAAGGAAGGTGACTTTATTTTATACATATTAGTGTTTGAATGAGTTGTTTAGACGCCGACCGCCATATTGCAAGGGAGACAGGCTGTCTGAGTGCAATTTGGATTTATAATTATTGTAATATTACTTGTCCTTGTAATTTTCTTTAAAATGGTGGCTTAGTGAAATTTTCTATCCATAATAATTATAATAATTATAAAGCGGCCACACTGCTCTCCACACCCGGGAGACATTTATAGTATGAATAGTTATAAAAGTGATGACATATTTAAACTCCACAGAATGTAAACTTTGTCCTGCACCAAGTATTTTTATATACCTAAAGCATATTTCCTAGGATTGTCTTCAGTTGTCAGTTGATGATGTTGGATGAGTGTACGTTAGCCCACTTGCGTGGCGCGCCCGTGGGCGACCCTTTCACGTAGAGTTATTATTTTTCAAGCTACCCACAAATGTATAGAATCATACGCAAGTATTTAATAAATTTATTTAGTCTGAATGCCAAACTAAATTAAAATTAAATTTTCCATTATCTTTTTGTTTATTGTTAAGATTGTCATTTATCCTGAATTGTTTAGTTTGTAATTTACCAATTAGACGTTGAATTTAGGCGGCAAACTTCATTTGTGTAACTTAGATGGTTTCCAGTTGTTAAACATGATGAGGGGAGATGTACATTTATTTTACTGTGGGATCTTTTCATGTTTCTTTACTAAAATTGTTAAGTGAAGTATGTTTGTATAAATACATTTGATTTTGCTTGATATATTTGTGTTAAAGGTTGATTAGGTGTTATAGAATGCATAGCCAGTAAGTAGAAGTGATCACTATATACATACATACATATGTTTAAAGGGAAGAACTAGACTGGTGTTGGCACCCCTGCTCTTTTCCTGTCTTGTCCTGCCCTGCCTCGGAACGCAGTGGTATCTGGTCTGCTACTCTAGGCACAGGCAGAACATTACTAGACTAACTTTTCTATAACGCCCTTATCGGCAATGGCACTTCTCCAGAGAGAGCCCGGCCGACGCAGATCATCCCACAAACAAACCAATCCCTCGTGTATCCATCACCACCAGAAGGTTTTATGACTAGAGCTCGTTACTTTTTATAAATATACATATGTGTTGCATAAATATTCAGACTTGATGAAGGAGTTTACAATTTATAATTTTGCTATAAAATAGGGATAAATAAAGAAAATTTCAATGAATCTTTGAGTTCTCCTTTTGAACCTACACTGCCCACTCATCACATGCACGTCACACTGTCACAGCTCAGCACACCCCACACATTACAGTCACACTGTCACTGCCAGTCACTCACAGATCACAGCTCAAAGAACACTGCCACACATCAGTCACATTGTCACAGCCACTCACAGATAACTAGCACACTAGATACTGGTGGACACTCACAGCTCAGCACACTGCCACACATCACAGATCACAGTCACACTGTCACTACTCGACTGGCATTCTGCATTCTGCACTCTGCACTGTACTTCCTCCTCTGAGATTAACATACATATGTATTTAAGTTGGCTCCGTTAGTGTGAGCGCAGTTACAAATCGGTACACTTAGATTTAGATACCCACTGTTTTGGGTATATATAAATCGCTTACATTAAGCTGGTGATTCATGTTTTCTTACTTTGTTATGTGGAAGATCATTAGAATACTATAACTACTGTAACCTGTGTATTACTAGAAATGTCTCATTTTGTTTTGAAACCTAATGTTAACAGTAAAGTTTTCCTGTTGTCTAACACGTATTTATGAAACCTAGAAGTAAAGTAAGCAATATTTGTAAAGGATTAACTCAGCAGAGAACAGAACAGAAACTAGCCCACTAGTGTCAGAAAGAAGTGCGGGAAATGTATAGAAATGGTGTGTTCTGTAGCAAACAGCCAGTGAGTGTTTAGGGCCAGTTCCCTTATTCTACTAATATAGTGCTGTTCCTTCTACTGCACAAACCTTATTGTATAGAGCTACCTTTAATGTTACTACATAAAAATATAAACAAACTACAGTAAACATATGGAATTCTTTAATGAATATGTATTTTCTTGTATAGATATTGTATAAGGTATCATCGCTGATTTAATAATACATATTTCATGGACACATGTGGCAGTCTTTTGTTGTTTGTTTGAAATGAGTACATACATTATATATTCTCACATTTATATTTAAAGCTTAGGAGACCTTCTGCCCCGGTACAGGAGAGGAGAGGGGCAAGAGGCAGAGCTATCTGCTAACGTAGTGTCATCATGTATCATGTTTTACACCGCCGTTATTGTGTAATGAGTTTTATACAACGGGAGCGACAGTCCCAGCGAATGGAGGCGAGTGAATGGGATTACTCTTTCCGAGGGTTCGGGCCAGCCATAACTAACTTCCACCACCCCACGGATGGATTCACCCCATATAATTGTATAACATATATATATATATATGTATAGTTCCGTGAGATTTGGGAGTTGAGCATTGTTAAGTATGTTTGCATGCTCATACTGTCGTCACAGTGCATTGTATACCTTTCTATTTAGCTACGGTGAGTCAGCCAGCATACCTACATAATATAACGGCAGTTTATAGGAATGTGATCATTTATGTGAAATCTGCAACAAACAAACAATTATACATTCTGGTTTTAAAATAAAAATATTGGTATTATATAACCACTCTGTTCTGTTTTTCCAAGTTCCTCATCATCAAGAGAAAAGAAAGAGAAGAGAAGACAAACAAAATGAGATAATGTTTAATGATTTATTTCTTGAATACAATTTTTGGTTATAACTAAGTTATAAATCAAGAAATGATATTATGTCAAATTTATGTACTGCTAAAACCAAATACATATCTACATTTATCATCAGAACATGTTCAAACTTGACACAATATAAAAACCCTTGTTTGATCATTTTGGACCTACAAATTAACAATACCAAACTTTTACAAGTGCAAACAGCCACTCTCCCAATCGCACCCAATCCATAATCCATTGTCTGTCCAAATTAATGTATCATTTCCAGTTTTACAATCTTATTATGGAGCAGTTGTATTCGTTTGCAAAATATAAGACTAATCTATCTCAGGTTTTTATCTAAGAAAACTACAAGAATGATGTACCTTTACAATAATAGTCTAATACGCTTTCATCAGTTCCAGTTTTTTAGACATTAAAGAGAAGGTGTGTATGATTTTTTTTAAATCCTTATAATTACATAATATAATGTAGAAAACATTACTTCGTGGTTTGACTTTATAAATAAAACACTTTGTTTTAAACCACTAATTTATATTTTAATTATCACCATCCGGTTTCGCTTATCCCAAGCTACGTCAGGGTAAAATTTAAAACTACCCTGAAATTTAAAAAAATAAATTAGTGATTTAATACAAAGTATTTGTTTTATTTAATACATAATATTATATTTAATTGATTGGGTATTAACTGTTTCATGTTTCTGAGCGAGTGCTGGTCTCTAAGGCACCTGGATAAGGAGTGCAGAAAATTTTTACATGTTTTCAATTTATCAAAACTACTAACCCCCAATATTATCAAAATAAACTAAAAGATGCCATGTGAACAAAAACAACACCATCTATTAGCTAACTGGTGACGGTGACACGTGTGATACTTACATTACTACAATTATCTTTATATAATATTTAATTAAGTATGATGAAACAGAAGTTTCCTATATTAAGATACTGGAATTTTGTGCAAAAATACAAAATGACGCAAAATTGACACAAACCACATTTATATTATAATGCCTTAGAATACAAACGTGAACAGTGGGTGGCACGCGACACCCATTTGAAGTTTGGATTTTTATGGAAGTTATATGATTTTCAATTTCTAGGACTTTTGTTGTTTATTTGTGACTGAATGATACCTCACAATATTTCCCATTATGAGGTGTGATCAAAATACGGTAATATGACACCATTCCTGGCATTGAGAGAGCCACGATGGAGCAGCTGAACGCCCTTCCAGAGATGCTTCCAATCATGAAATCAACGTTGGGATAAGTGCATCGCTAGCCAAGGAGGAGAGTACTTTGATGGAGATTAATTCAAATTTGATGTAAAGTTTATTACATTATTCGTAATAAAATAATTCACCGTATTTTTTTATCACACCGAGGGTAAAGTATCAGTAGAAATTTAATTACATACTTATTGGAAGATTAAGCAAAACAATACAGAATGGGAAATTCCTTTTGACACCCACTATGTATGTTACAATAACATTGTTCAGTCTGCAACTACAGATGCGTTAACACACTTGGAACCTCATCTTAACTCTCAATCCGAAAGCTATCAGTTTTAGCCGCAAAGCAGTGTGCAGGCTGTTACAGCTCATTATGTACGAAACATTCCCATTTCGAGCGTGTGTGATTCTTGCAATGTTACTGTTCATAGAAGATACAAACAACCAGTGGCGGCTCATGACTTGAGCGATGTAGAAGTTTTTTATTTTATTTTTTTAAATTTCAATTTTGAAAAAAAAAAAACTTTTTCGGCTTCAACAACATAACATGAAATTTTTCAATCTTAGCACTCTACTAGCTCACTCAAAAGTCACGAGCCGCCAGCCGCCACTACACACTACAAACAACAATCAATTATAATAGAATTCACAAAAATGTACCCACTCAAATTACAAAATAATACAAGTGGCCTTTTTTTTATTCAAGACATAATTATTACAAACACAATTAAAATTACACATTTTTTTGTTTTTTAATTCGTATCATATTTGAGGCACTACAGCATTTGTGATGCACGTAATATAATTATTTATTCAACAATATGACAGTATGACAGTATGAATCCTAAACAATCAAGGTTAGACAGAATTGTGGGGCTGTAATGCAACTGTAACTGCCTATTTTCGAAATGGGTGAAATTGAGTTATATGTATTTACAGTCGGGATAATTCAAGGCCAAGGAATCGACTGACATTATTATTTTTACTATAAAATTACAAAATCCTTTTATTTTTCATCTTAAAAAAAACCCTTTTTTACAAAATGTACTATTTCCAGCAAAAAAATATATGTACCGTTTTCTGCAAAAGTGACTATTTTCCATTTTATGGCAATGCATACTATTTACAATAGGAATTTGAGAAAAAAAAATTCTGCAAAATGTACTATTTTGCCTAAGATTGACAAATGTATTTAAGTCGCCAAATACGAAAATAGTGAGAGAAGGGATTTTTTTTCGTTTTCCTGGCTAGAAACTGAATCAGGAAGAAGACCTAACAAAGTCTTCTCCGTCGTACTTGCAAATTTTTTTAGGACAGATACATTGGATATAAAGAAAATAGTCTTGTTTGCCGAATAAAATAATTAAAATTATGAATTTATAGTATTATTATTTATCCAATCCAAAGTTAAAAAATCACAGCAATTGATTCCATACATTTTTTCAATTATTTAAAAATATTGTGAGTTGGTACTGTTTTTTGGCTCTACTGAAAGTTCGATTTTTGGAGATAGGCAGTTTTGCATTGCAGCCCCACAATTATCCTGACTAAAAGATATAAGTTATAACACTTCACTATGTTTAACAATGGGGTTACAGGATAATTTGCTGCATCTTTTGAGACACAATAGTCAAACTAAAATAGATTTCAATACTTCCAAATCTACTTTCTGGTTAATAAATCCATCGACACACACTCTGTTGCAACATCACCGTGGCTGCTAATATTTATATATTCATTGCATATCCGTCCCGTGCTCAGTTATAGATTCAATGATGACTGAACTAATGGTAGATTAAAGAAACAACCAACTCGTTTAGCGTTTAGAAACAGATATGCCGATGGGTTAATATTACAATTATTATGTATTAAGAATAAAAACACTAACAGTGAAACCCACAATGTTTGCATGCTTAAAAAGTTTTGGTTTTTCAGTCCCTTGAAAACTGAAACTAAAAAAAAAAAAGGTCTAATCTAACCAACGTAAGTTTTGTTTTCCGGTCCCTTGAGAACCTTATAAGAGAGTTTCACTGTAGTCCAATTTTAAGAACCCTAGGTTCATTTAAGACTAACGACTCCCGCATCAATCCTCGGAAAGGTTAAATCTTTTGCCAGTCATAATAATAATAATCATCTCACATTTGAACCACTACGATGCAATCAATCGGCAATAAAGTTTACCCGCTGATTTGGCAACAAACAACTGCAAACATAAAGCAACTACGTTCAATAATAGTTGGGGTAGGGGTTCCAGGGGTTGTGGTGGTATTGCGAGGGGTGATGGTAGGTGGGGCCCCACTGGTGATAGGGCTGCTGCTGGGGGTAACCCGGGCCCCCCTCGTACTGCGCCTGCTGCTGCTGGGCAGGCGCCTGCCCTTGGCCCTGCGAGGCGCCATAGGTGTTGCCATACCCCCCGGGGGTGCCAGTGCCTGTGTTGGGGGTGGAGGGGGGCAGTGGAGGCGCCACCGTGGTGTCACCGCTCTTCTTTTTGTTGCCGCTGTTGTCACTGGAGAGATAAAATAAATATTAATATTGTGACAGATTGGTAGTAGAGATTCTAAACATTTACACTACCAATACTAGGACTAGGGATGGATTCAAAAATATTTGAGAATTCATCAATATTATAAGTGCACGCTCTAAATTCTAACAATTATTGCATACAGTGATAATTTCTTCAATAAAATGAAACCATTTAGCCGAATCAAAATGTCAACCCAAAAGGTATATATTATTGGAAATGCGCCTAGTAAAATATTTCATTGAATTGCTACAAACAAATAATATAATTTGTGGGTTTAGGGATGTAAAATCAGTGTCAAATATATCGGAATAAAGAACTCCAGCCCATTTTTTTACCAATGATGTTCTAACTTAAAGACCAGTATAAGTATATTTTTGTAAATACATCCTTCCTAAATCGTATTAATATTTTGTAATTCTGAATCAAACATGCCGGTGAATATGTCATACGAATTCACTTCGACTAACTGAATTTCTAGGCCCGCCCGCGACGGTAATCGGCCGCGAAAATTTGATATACATGGGAATAAGTTGTATTATGAATTTACTTTGAATACTTAACTGAAATTGAAGGGGAGGCCGCAAAAGTCGACTTTTCGGAATTTTGTTATTTTTTACTTCAAAGTTCTAATTCTGTAGGAATTCGTTAAATTGAAATTTGGTTTTCGATGTCCCGTGGATTTCCAATGAATGTGGTTCCACTGTAATTATATATATATATATATAATAAAACTATACATTTATTCTGAATGGGCATTTGCTGATCTATATGATTTTTTTTTAGTAGTAATATTATTCACCTGAGTTCCTCCTTATTGTGTTTTTTTTTTTTTATGCTTTTACAGGGTGGCCACAAAAAAGGGATTTCAAAACTCCCTGATAATTCCAGGTTTTCCAGGGCAGTTTCTACATTTTTCCCTGATATGTTTTATTTGATATAAGGGAATATCGTTAAAAAAAATATTTTTGAAACGCGATTTTCATCTATGCCAGAAAAGGCTGGATTCGTGCATTGCTTAAATGCGCTTGATACAGTAGAACCCCGTTAATTCGAACCACGATAATTCGAACCACGATAATTCGAAAAAATGCGTAATCCGAAATTTTGAACAAAAAAAATACAGGAGAAAATTTTTTCATACAAAATGTGATTAATTAATCCATAAGCCGCCACGTTTTTAATAGGCACCGATTTTGGAAATTAAACTTCGTTTCAACTTAATTTCAACAAACAACATCGATTTCAGTAGGGGGAAGTGAAAAAACGGGCACTTTAATTTTTATTTCATAAAAAAATTCATACAAAAATTCATCCTGTAGTGATGATATAATGTGCATATTTTTCATCAGCCCCGACTTAGAAATTTATTTATGATTAAGTTGAAACTAAGTGTAATTTCCAATATCTATGCCTATTAAAAACGTGGCGGCTTATGGATTATTTACCAAAATGTGTTTTTTAATTCGAAATTCGTTAATTCGTAATTTATTTTTATTAAACTAGGCGGAAATATATCGTATTTTTACCAATGTACATCGCATATCTGAAATAAAAGGGCTGGCCCCGATGATAATTCGCTGCGTAATTCCGATTTACGCAGAAATATGTTATATATTTACAAACATTCTTCGAATATCTGAATTTGAAATGCCGGCGGCAACAGATTTCGGCCGCGGTTTTTCGATTTACACGGAAATGTATCGTATTTTTACCAATGTACATCGCATATCTGAAATAAAAGGGCTGGCCCCGATGATAATTCGCTGCGTAATTCCGATTTACGCAGAAATATGTTATATATTTACAAACATTCTTCGAATATCTGAATTTGAAATGCCGGCGGCAACTGATTTCGGCCGCGGTTTTTCGATTTACACGGAAATGTATCGTATTTTTACGAATTTACTTTGAATATCTAAATTTAAAGGACCGACTGCATCTGAAATCGGCTGCGAAATTTTCGATTTAGGCGTAAATTTACCATATTTTTACGAATACCTAACTGAATTTAAAGGGTCGGCCGCGACAGGATTCAGCGCGAAAATCAATTCTTATTTTTACGAATTTGCATTAACTATCTGAATTTGAAAGGCCGGCTGTGACATATATCGACCGCGAAATTTTGCTAGCTTTTTCTTTACAGATTTCGCACCTACTAGAATAGTATAGGGGATAAACCAAGGCGGGTGGTTATTGACATGTTGCAAGGGCTATTTACGAAAATAATAATAAAAAAGACTTACCTATCTAGTTTGTCTTTGTCGGCATATCTTTTATTACACACGCCGCTAGTCTAGTAACAGTAATAAAACACAACTTAGGGACTTCACAAATCGCAAAATAACGAATATCGTCTTATTTTTGGAATTCCCTGATATTCTACAAATATTTTGAAATTCCCTGACATTTCCCTGATAATTCCCGGTTCGGTAAAATTCCCTGATAATTCCCGGTTTTCCAGGTCTGTGGCCACCCTGTTTTAGGGTAATCTCCTTAGCAAAAGACACTTCCAGATTGGTATACTCTCAGTATCGTCCTGGTTAAAGCCCACCGTTCAGAATTAAAATGTTGCTTGAAATATGTTTTGCCGTGTTTAATGACCATATTATCCTTTCCAGGTACTCAAGTAAACAAAGCCATTAAGCCACAGCACATACCCCGAGTTCTTCTCCTTGTTCTTCTTCTTGTGCTGCAGCTTGCTGAGGGCCTGGTAGGCCAACAGCGCCGCCTGTCCCTCAGCCAGGTCGTCTCCCAGCTCCTCCAGCAGCTCAGCCTTGCGCTGCATGAACAGGAGGCGTGATTCATTGTCGATGCCCTCCACAGCGAGGTACTCGTCGATGTAGCCTGGAATTAATGGAAATTAATGTCTGTTATCCGGCTTTGAAAATCTAAATCTGCTCATTTGTCAATGGCAGTACATTACCTTCATGTACCATCAGAGATGGCTGTGCCTCCCGGCCGGTCTGTCAAATTTGTATACATTTTGGAATATTGTTTAAATAAACATTAAAAACAATATGAATTAATTCATTATGTACGGAAGCTAACACAGTTGTCATACGGAATGCAGTATAATAAACACCAAATTTCCATTAAGACCAAACTCACCGATAGCTTCCTTGAGATTATCCTCTCCGCTGCACAGCTTGATGTCCATCATCTGCAGGTAAAGCCGCTGACAGGTGGGGTCCCTGGTGGTCTGCGCCCGCAGTGCCTCCACGGCAGCTGCCGGGTCCCGCCTGACCCGGTGCAGGAAGCGCGCGTACTTCACCGCCATGCTGGACGCCAGCTGCTTGTTGTATTGAGCGATGTACTGCTCGTACAGCTGGGAGCAGCGGTCCAGATCACCGCGACGGCGCTCCAGGTTGATACGTCTAGGAACAAATTAATTGTTATGTTTTGAACAATAGGAAAAGTATGTGCTAAGGTCACATTGGGCATGATATTATATACTGTTAAACTTCGTTTTTACGTTTTTCAAGGGTATGATAAAAAAATGTGTAAAACTGAGGAAAATTTAAAACTAAAGAAATGAAAATATTGAATTGTTAAGTACCTACTCAATGAGGAACTCCAGTGATAAATATAATGACTTTAAAAATATATATTCATATAGATCAGCAAATGCTGATTCTGAATATACAACTTTCAACATACGTAGAATTTATAAATCGTTAATTAAAAGTGAATAAAAAATCAGCTCATCAAAACACCGTGTTATGTTGGTACAATTGCATTCGGAACATCTGACGTCACATGAGCATTCTGTTTTTGGATTAGTATGAAAAAGTTTATTTTTCAGTTTTGTTTTGCATTTTAAATATGTATTTTTATTAGTTTTGACAAAATTTTAACCTAACTTGGGTGACTTTAAGCTCTATAATTGTTGTTCAATATAAACAACTATTATCCATGAAAGAAATTAGAGTATACATGATCAAATCAATTATGAATACGGATATCATGATAATGATAATGAACAATACTATTATTATTCTTTGGGTTAAAGTTTCTAAAAAGGTACATAATTTTATTTATGTATGTATGGTCATGGTTTACCATGAATAGAATATACAATTATGTATGGTAAAGCTCATCTTTGTTTTGACATTTAACATTCTAACCTCAAAACTGATCAAAACCGACCGGCCATAGATTTGGAGCGTTTTGACGGCCTTTGAAAATTATTTTAACTATGAAAGCTAACTTTAGAAAAAAAAAACGAAATATACTGGTACTTAAGTTAGAAAGTCATTATTAATAAAAAAAAATAGTCTTAGAGTTCCTTATTTTCGATACCAAAGATGAATAAACTGTATAACTTCCTTACTTTGAAAAACATGTCATTATTTCGATCTGAAAAATCTGTCTTTTTTCTTCTCCATACATTCATTCCTGTATTCCAATATTTTCCGTAATAGAAATAATTTCCGATTTCACACACAACATGTCGAACATTGAACACATTTAAACACTCACAAATGAATCGGGTGGCAAAATTATCACAACCTAAAATAGAAACAAATTAGTTTCGTAACTTTAACTGGATAAAACTTTTTCTGACCAAGTGAGATTTACTACACAACCTGATTGATGATGAATTTGAATTATTTATTCCTGCGGAAATCGAAACTTATTACAAAAACATGAAAATCGTCACCGACACGTCTATCAAATTCCGATTTACCAAGTAATATTTCGAAAGAATACTAATTTTGAAACTGATATTCCTGGTGGAATTCCATTTTAATACGAATTTTTTGATTACAAAACCTCTGTAACTATCTTCCACTTGTTTATTTGAGACCAGACCGGTTTCATCTTTTCACGGGTATCTTCAGACTGGTACAATTTAAACAAAATGTATGGTATATAAAGCATTTATGTCAGGAATGAGTCCCATTGCTCTTTCTAATATCCTAGGTATAACATAAAATAAAACATACCTGCAGGCGACCTGCAGCAGGCTGGGACACACCTTGTCCAGCTTCTCGAGGATGTCGGCGGCCTTGATGGGGACCCCGTGGCGCTCCTCGAAGGCAGCCCAGTGCACGTGCAGGGCAGGGCGCTCCACGTGGTGGATGGTGCATGCACGCTCCAGCACGTCCCGCGTGCGCGTAATCAGCACCTGACGCTCCGCCTCCTCGGGCTCCATGGCCGTGCAGCGCTCCAGATATTGCACGAGCTAGATTCGAAGTAATTTATGTAATTAGTGTTTTATTTACATTGCATCTAGATTGGTCCATCAAAGGTGCTTTGTTAATCTCGAAATAATGATTAAACCCTTTTAGTGCCAAATATATTTCGCCAAAATGTTCTAAAATGCCGAAAGAAGTCTATTTTTATAGATAATTTGTATGAACAAGAAAAAATGTGTAATTTCCGTAAAAATACACCGATTTTCATAGTTCTTTCAACATTCTCTTCACACTAGGTTTCAAACTATGATACAGAAATGAAACATAAAGAAAATGTACAGGATTTATTTACAAGAGTGTTTCCCTAAACAAACTCCATGCACTCCTTTTTTACACAAAGAACATATCAAGTTGGATCTTTTCACAGCACTACTGTTCTTACTGCTGCATACCACACATCGTCGTAAATTTCCAATTTAAGTCAAAAGTCGGAAAAAAAATATGGGTAATTCAGTTTTGGTTTTTGTACCTAACCATTTCTCTTCAAGTGCACTTATAACATTGGAAGTGAATTTCAGCCTGGTCATTTTTTGTTATTAGAATTGTGTTGGAATATTATGTATGAATTCAAAGTCATCCTGCCAAAAATATTGAAGACCACCTTTTTCCAGAACTTCAGAGTTCTTCTTTCACCTATATATGTGTATAACATCTTATCGGACTCCGTGGTCGAGGGGTAAGGCTCTCGACTACGAATCCGAAGGTCGCGGGTTCAAATCCCAGCGTACGCAAGCAAATTTTATTTAATTAATTTGTGGTGTTTCATAATTCACTAAAAATAATATATAGCATATTTGGGCACATTCCAGAATGGAAGATACTCTCAGTATCGCCCTAGTGAAAGATTCAGAATCGAAACATTGCTTGAAATGGTTTTTAGCCATGTTTGGTGACCAGATCTGAATAGCCAAGTATTTCCCCACCTTCTTCTTCTTCCCCTCCCCAATACCTTCAGCCTCACAACATTTCCCAATTGGGGATGCCATAGTCTCACTGGCTCCAGACGGTAGGGAGCAGTTGGGACTCTTGTGCGGTATTCATATAATTTTTTTTTTTAAATCCACACCACCCATGAATTGGTTATAGGAATGAATCATAGCTGGCTTGATCTTCTCTGTTTCATAACTTCCACATTTCATTTTTACTGTTACATTTTCGACATTGCTGTTAGTCGAAATGAGGATAACCGGATTTTTTTTTACTGTTTATCGCAATAGGAACACATCAAAATTTCCCCATCACTAAAATATTTAGGCTCACCAACTTTTGTTATTTTTGCTTCCTACCTAAGTACAAGCTACCTATTACGCCTTATAGTGCAAATTAGGTATGTCCTTTTCTGTGTAAGTGACTTTGCTAGCTCAATGCTGGTATAGAAAAGTCGGTGAATAGATGATATCCTTTGTTGAAATAGTTTCCCAAATTTAGAAGTTTTTCCACCACTAGAACCAAGACTTTTCTTTTTTTATTTCATCCTTATCATCATTAGATTTAGCCCCACAGTAACAATAAAAAGCCAAACAATATTTAGTGATGGAATCACAGAGAATACAAAATTTTACACCCCATTTTTATTGGACAAATATTGTTTGATAATGGTGTGGCACTTTGTTTCAATGCAACGGGTTGTCATGTTGATACTTGATACAAGCTGTTGATTGGACACATAATACGGACGAAAATCTGTATTGGCCTACCTACCTACAAGCGCGATGGCGCTCTCCGGCACTATAACGGATAATATATATCTTAGTTTTAAGCCATTATGTATACTTTAAGAATCTTAACAATTATAAAGCTGAAAATTTGTTTGTTACGAAGTAGTTACCTCCCGGCAACCTTGCGACGACCTCCACGGTTGAGTAGTTAAGATCCTCGACTATGAATCTGGAGGTCACGGGGGTGTCAATCCCAGCACGTGCAAGTAAATTGTATTTAATTAATATGTTATTTCATATTTAATTAATCTATATATATCAGGGATGGCCAGTGCATCAATCGCCATCTACTGGTCGATCGCAGACCTTAGTATATTGTACTATTTTTTGTTCAAACAAGTCAAAACTACTCGACATTCCAACTCTTAAAATCTGTTAGCTCTTATCTCTTCTCTTACTTATGTAGTTGCATTCAAACAATTCAATATAAATGTATTTATTCAGTTTTTACTATCCCAAATGTCCAGCAGTTTTCCAAGAACCGTATTAATCATAATGAATGTCTTGAGGATTTTTTTTTCACTATTTGATATTATTTGCATTGTTTGTACTTTGAGTGTATCAATTCTGAAAAAGAGCAATATTCAAAGACACTGTTCATGAAAACTACGATGAAAATTATTCGTGCGGTACTGAGTTGCGTAAAAATAAAGTGAGACAATTGAAATCACAGTCTTGTCGACAGTATTTTCTCGCCAAATTTAATGAAAACTTTTAAGTCAGCTACCGTGGCTTCTTTGATTGTGGCAGATGTTTTAATCGTTTCCACTGGTGAGGCTACTCTGAGGCTCCTTACAAACCCGACCCACAACTCGCAACTGTCAGTGGTCAACACACGCTGCTCATTAAGATGCAATATTTACTTAAATTGGGTGAAGATATCGGATGCTGAATCACACAAACTTATATAAGAAGAAATTTGTGTCTATCTGAATGGAAAAAGTAATTATCTTAGTTCTGATTCGTAAGATATGAAGGTAATTAATTTTTAATAATTTTAGTAGTGAAATACATAATTATATATATTACTGTAGTTAATTACATTTATTTGGTCTGTTATTTTTAAATGTATAAAACATCTGTTTCAAAATACATAATATACATATTCAAATTGTAATTGGGTTTTTATTGTTACCTCATGATTAATCGCAAGCATAGATATCAATCGAATGCCACAATTTAAAAAAAAAAAGTAGAATTAGTTAAAAAAAAAAAACGCCCAAATCACCGTGTTGCACAGACAACAAACAATCAGAAGGCTCTGGTTTTGTTTGTAAACAGTGCACTGCATAGTTAAAGATGGTTGATATTTCTGTCCGGTGACTTTGTGATCATTAGATTTTGAAACTGGTTTGAAGAAATATTTTTTTGTTGTGTTTTTTAACCATGTGAAACTGCAGTATAATAAATAAAATAAAAATATAAATTAAATCCCAAGAATCGAGTATCGGGAACTTTTTCCATAAGTAGCTCGAATAGCAAGCTGATCCTCTTCAGTCTCAGTCAGATAGTGAAAGCTGTTTCAGATATCAACCACCCATCTATAGTGAGGAACGATCCAAACACACTTTTTCTACAGATGTCATTTTCGTGCTGTTTTTCCAGCTTTCGTTATTATTATAGCTGAGAAATATTAATTAATAGATGTTAAAGAAACGAAATGTGTTGTGTGCGTTTTTGTCTCGGCCGGCAATATGCCAGGATACTTTATAAGGTTTGTTGTTTCTTTTATTCACGAGTGTACTAAATCCCTTCAATTTATCACTTTTGCTGCCTTCTGACATGAGTAAATTCCGTTTCTCCCGAATGTCCTTTTACCCTCAGACCCTTATTGTCTTATTCATTTGCCAATTGACGTGCCATCATGTAAAATGATTGAAAGAAAACGGCCAGTGAATATTCAAACATCGTTTTATTCCACTTTCGGATGGTACAGCTATCATTTCATTTTTCATTTGTTTTCCTGCTCTTTCATGCGACCCTCAAACGTCATGCCAGCAAGTCGTATCAGCAAGCAAAAAAAAGGGGGGGGGGAGGGCGTAATCAGTACTAATTGCATAGGGTGCGATATGTCGTGTAACCGGCCATGACTCTCAGTATCGCCCTGATGACATACCACCATTCAAAGTTAAAAAATTGTGACTAGATCGGAATACCCAGATATTTCCTAACCTTCTTCTTCCACATCTCATTCCCCTCCCCGATTGAGAATGCCATAGTCCCACTGGCTCCGGGCGGTTGGGACTCTTGTGCAGTACTCACATAATAAAATGTAGACTCACCCTCAACCAAAAGTCCTCGTAGAGCGCGCACGCTATCAGGCAGCGCTCGTACAGGACCAGCGTGCGCTGCTGCTCTTGTTGCTGCTCCTCCCACTGGAGGTATGCCTTCCAGTTCTTCAGCTGGCAGCGCTCCAGGGGCTTCACATGGAAGTACGGTCGCTTGATCTGGTAACCATCACATACATTATTAATATTAATCTGTCACAGTAATTCAATTTATGAATGGTTGATTTATAACCTTTTTACGGGTAATGTTACGGGCGTCGCAGCGCTAATGCCAACACAGTTCTCACACAAATCAATTGTTTTCATACAGCACGTTCCCAACTTGTTATTCCACTTCAGAAATGAAAATGGGAGTCAAATTGAAAAAATAAAATTATTATACAGAATGAAAAGAACACTGCAAAACTTTTAGAATATTTCAATTTAATTAACATTTCCACTTGTCCCCTTTTTGCTAAAAACAATAACAATACTTATAGCAAGTGCATAAGCAAGACAAAAGGCTATTTTTCAGTGAGGCTTTTTAAGGAGGTTACTGTCAGAAATGTACACATATACACCAATACACACAACCTTATGCACGTGTTGGTCACCTTAGGTTTAATTGTGCGACCTATAACAAACGCGTCCTACTGTGTTTGTTGATAAACAAAACAATAAAATTTTGTACTGAAGAGGTACAATTGGCAAAGTAATATAATATAATATACTGATATTAAGGACTGAAACACTTTAAGTTGGATTCACATCTACCGGCACCGAGCGTGCCAGACATGTAAAGTGGCAAGCACAGCACAGAAATGTACTCATTACCTATGAACACATTCACGGATGGTGTAATGTGAATACTCACTTCTGTGCCGTGTCTGCCAATTTACGTGTCCGGTAGATGTGAATGGACCTTTTTATGTTTATGTTTCATGTGGGACTATCTTGTCATCAACATCTTCCCTGTCTTATTTGGGTTCAGGATTCATAGTTTCGACAAGGCGCCTCCAGGTTCCCTGCACTGGGTTAGTTCAGCGGCCTGCGTACATTGCAGGCCCGGCCTTTGGAGTGGCTTTCCCTAACTTTTGTTTGGGATGGCCAACTGGACACCTTCCCTCTGGAATTGGTGCCAGTATTTTATGCGGAGGTTGAAACCACTCATTTATAATAAATACATAACTGCATGCATCGCTTTTGGGGAGAGGAGGTTAGGCATGTTAATTCAAGTAATAAATAAAAATAAACAACTTACCCCTTCTTCAAAGTTCCACCTCTGAGCCACTTGTTCCACGGTCATCTTATGCACCTTGCGACGCAGAGACACGATGCGCTCCTTGATAGCTGAACCTTCCTCTTCAGAACGCTGCAATGATCAAGTAAAGTGAGAACATCAAACCGATTAACCGCTCGTGTGCCAGCAATGCCGAAGCGGGACTCTGACATTTGTAACCGTCGTGTGCCAGCGATGTCGGAACGCCATTCTCTAGCAACGCACCTGACTTGACCCAATTTTGTAGTATTTTGAACCTTTAAAAATGCTCCGAGCATACAAGATATATTTATTCACTAGGCAAAGAAATAATACACCGAAATATTATTTTATCGTGTCGTTTCTTCAGGTGCAAACACATTTATTTTATCTGTTAAAAAGTTCTTCGCCATTCTGGAAGTGTCATCGACCGTACAATGATGATTTTCAATCCATAAGACATATATTTTTTTAATAAAGACACGTCAATTGTGAAGTTATCCACTTCGGTAGATTATTTTAATGCTTCAGCGTTTCTTTTGGGGTGTACTTAATAGGGTATTATGTAGTGCCGTTCCTTATCCAAAATATTCCTTGGTGAGATAGCATCTGTTTCTATCCGATTTCGGCTTCACTTCTCCTTTTAACGTTTTCCTGTGTTCAAATTCCGCGCCATTTGCCACACAATTCATTTCCTGTGAGCACAATCACTGCCGCCAACAGTTAGGCATAAGCGCGTGGCGCCATTTTCTTCAATTGACATGGAGTTTCTATCCAGAAAGGTTGTTTAGTAGTAACATGCTTTAATAACACGACTAAAACAACATTTTTTATTTCTTCTCCTAAATTATCGACAAAGACGTTTTTTCTTGCTATTCGTGTGTTTTATTTGTGTTGCGACATTGTTTTACGTACTTAACAGATTATTTTTTGCACGCAATGTCGGATAATGATCTGTCTCTCGAAGCGGTGGAAATTCCCACATCTGCGAACGTGAAGCGTGACAGAAGACGTAAAAAGAAGCATCGTCGGCATTCGACTTCTGATTCCTCGACGCGTAAATCCATAAAGCGTGACAAAAAGCAAAAACGGCGAAGGCATCGCCGGCGGTCCCCAAGCTCCGACAGTTCTTCTGGCGGGAGCTCTTCAAGCAGAGGTTCACGCTCCAGAAAGGGGAAGACCGGAATGGCCCATTCTATTAGAGACGGACTAACTAACGGAAAATGTGGGCAGGCTTCAAGATTTCGTCCTTCAGCAAGCACAGAGGGCAGGCTTCGCAGAGAATGTAGCCTCGGAGAATATGTCTGCCGGAGAAAATAAGAGTGTGTGCTCAATTGTAGCGGGACGTAATCCATGTGTTTTTCAGATGTCGGACCCCACCATTTCTCTTAAAGAACCCATAATATCTGCACCTCCTCGAAACAGACTGGAAGTCTTAGAACGCCTTCAACGGTTTAACCAAAAAGATTGGAACAACGTAAGATACAATAAGGTCATTAAGGAGCACCTTGCTGATCCGGGCTTCAAAGAGCTGGAAGTGAACTTGGAGTTGCAGCCTTACAATTCTGCATCAGTCCGACATGCTGCCAAGGAACGAACCTTTGCAGCTATACCACGTGCAGCTCTCAAGCACGGGGAGCAACTGCAGCAGTCTCTGCAGCAACTGGTAGAATGGGGTTTCGAGGCACAAGATATCTCCCCAGAAACACTGTCAGAAAAAGTTTCTGAGTTGTATGGGGGTCAGAACAACCTCCAAAAATGTTCTGATGATCTGCTGCAGATCACATGTGGAAAGCGGGCAGAGGTGATAGAATTTAGAATCATCAATTCCGGGAGACAGAAGGCTGACAAAAATATATTGATGCAGATCCCTCCGACTTCCTCTCAACTGTTTAATGAAGAGGCACTCTACCCAGTTGCAGAAACTGGGAGGAGTAAAGAGCTGTTTTCGGTCCTTCTCACAGCCCAACACCTCAACTGGTCCACTGAAGGAGGGACCCGGTACAAAAAAGATATCAAAAGGGCCAGTCCAGCACTTTCCATCCCGAGATTTCTTTCCGTCCCGAGATATCTTTCCGTCCCGAGATGCCTTTCGCCCGAGGGGGGCAGACCCCCAGAGATTCCCCCAGCCCTCTACCTCTGGAGTTAAAAGGGTGGGAAGAGATGGTAATAAGAGACCGATGCGAGGGCAGATCTCTAATTGGCGCTTTCACAGGGGAGCATGACTGGAGGTCTCCACAATTTCGGGCGGGGCAATTGCTAAATTACACAATCAATTGGGCAGCTCTAAATGATCCCGAAGTTGTTCTAGACATTATAGGGGGATACAGAATCCCCTTCTTTACAAAGCCCCTATTATTGCGCCCAACTGCCCCAATCTTAAAAAGATTTGTGACAAAAACTACCCCAGCAATGACAAAAGAAATGGACATCCTCAAAAAAACTGAATATATTGGAGCCGGCAGTCAACAACTCCGGCTTTCTTTCCCAAATGTTCCTGGTAGAAAAGGAAGACGGCAGCAACAGACCTATCCTCAACCTGAAAGGTCTCAATCACTTCATAGCGGTAAGAAAAGTTTCCTTAATATCCCATCAGAAAGTTCCCGAATTTCTCCAATCACAAGACTGGATGACAAAAATAGACATATCGCACAAAAGAATATTCTGGATAAGGAAGGCAACATAATAAGAGCTTCAATGGTAGGTAAAACTCCAATATCGTTTTCCTCGGCAGTCTTCATTCTCTTCTTTGTCATTGACACTGTTTACAAAGTCAAACCATACGCTTCCGCAGTCCTCTAAATCATATGTGAATAATGTAATAATCAATTGATACAATTTTTTGTTTAATTATCAAAAAAACATTAAGTAAAATAGAAAATTTTTGAACCGTGTTGCGATTCTTCATGGGCATGTGGCATCATACTAGGCAAGATGAAGCGAAATTCGTGGAGTTGAAACTTAGAAGTGCAGGTGTGAGCACTTCTTTTCTTCGTTTCTACGCCACTGAATGAGGTTTTTTCGTAATGTGACGCTATTGTCCATTAACAGGACATTTCCCCGACACCCCGCCAATTCTACCCCTGATGTGTCGAGGGTCTCGGGTCTTGGGTCGGGCCCCGATTGGTTAGGCCGTTTCATACACTCCAGACAGGCTCTATTTTTAACTATTTTTGATAACTGTAAACTTTTGTAAATGATTCCCGCGGAGACGGTGGCAGGTTTTAATAAACGAATTTTGCAAACCTGTTCGTTCACCAGTCTTCGCGGAATCAATCAGTGTTTTCTCACCATCGGATAGACACCTCTACTTCGCCTTCCTCTTTCTTCACTGGATCTTCTACTTGAATTGGCGCCCCTGCCTAACTCCCACCCTTCCCTGAGACGTCGAAGTGGCCAGCCCGGCCACTTCTTCGAAACGTGCGGCAGGTTTTTACAGGACCTGTCCCGTACAATATTACTTCAAGTGTTCCAAAAATTCAAAATAATGGTAAGTTAAAAAAAAATTATCACTTTCGCGATCATTTTTATTGAAGTTTAAAAATGACCAAGTGAGTTAAAAGTTGAAATTTAGATTTCATAAAGAATGGGTGATCCAAAAGTTAGGTATCCTTACCACGTGATCATCAGCCTCTTCTTCTCCGGGTGGGATGTCGGGATCAGAGTCCAGCGGCGGTTCGGACTTCAGCTCTGTTCTGACTTCTCCACGGAGACGGAGAAACTCCTCGGTGGTGATGCAGGTGTGCGGGGCGTTGGCCAGGATGTGCTCTTGGAAACTGAATGAAAATAAAGTTCAAACAACACTCCTAAGTTTGTAGAACATTACTGTATTGTTAACCCTACAATATTATTTGAAAATATGTACTTAATAATTGCATATACTAATAATATAATAATAATAAAGATAATTCTAAAATAAATTTATTATTTAATATTTCATTTCTTATTTTTCAATAATTTTGACATTTTTAATTAATTACTTACTTGCTTTATCACATATTGTTAATTTTTGTTTGTAATTTGTATATTTTTACATTATTATTTTTCTATCTTTATCATTTGTCTATATCCTGATGAGAAAAGCATCGCTTTCGAAATATGTTGATATATTTATGTTAAATAAACAGCGGTGTAAACAAAATAATTCTAATTAATTTCAATTGTATATGCATTTATAAAATCTCTTTATATCAATAGAATTATAAATACCACATACTTGTCAAAATGGGAAGTATAACCCAGAGTAGGAGTCATGAGAAGCTTGTCATACAGCGTCGTCACCTTGAGCGGCGTGCCATTCTCCGTCTCCCACTTGATGAAAGACTCCCACAGGCGATCGGAGCGAAACTCCAAACCGCAGGCAGCTGAGAATATAATTATTAGTTCATTTGACCAAATTCAGTTTCATGAGAGGTGGAATAGGAGTGTCCTAAGTGTTGGGATTGATCAGATGGCCCTTGCCAGTCAACATGTGTAGTTATGAGACCAGAGTGGTGACAACGCAACCACAGAGGCCCAGGCATGTTTATCATCATTTTAAAAATAACTTCATATTTAGGACTATTTTGTTAAACATTGACATTTTTCACAGGTTTCGTGGCATGTCAATTTAAAAAAAAAAAGTTATTGCAAGACCGAGTTCTAGATGTAAAAATTATTCTATAACTTCGTTTTTCAAGGGAATGATAAAAAAAATGTGTAAAACTGAGAAAAATGTAAAACTGATGAAATTAATTTTTTTTTATTAATAAGTACCTACTCAATTTTAGAGTCATTTAATATGAATAAACTGCACAACTTTCTTAATTTGAAAAACCATGAAACCTCATTTTTTGTCATTATTTTGATCTTGGCCTGAAAAATCTACATACGTCTCTTCTTCTCCATACATTCCTGTATTACAATATTTTCCATAGTGGAAATAATATCCAATTTTACGCACATGTCGAAAATTTACAAAATTATCAACCTACAACTAGTTTCGTAACTTTAAATCTCCCACAAAACATTATTTTGATAGAGATTTACGAATTTTTTTACATATTACCGCAGAAATCGCAACTTATTACAAAAACATGAAAATTGTTATTTATTTTTTAAATGAGACATTATTTAAATATTCCCATGTAAATTGTTGAGATTGCGATTGTCACCGATACGTCTGTCAAATTCCAATTTACAAAGTAATATTTCAAAACAATACGGTATTTTTCGTGATATCAATATAATAATGGATTTTTTTCACTAGACATTGCTTGAATAGCGTTCCAAAAAACAAATAATAACGATAATTGGATTACTTCTATAGCGCCATTTTCGTGGGAAAATCACCTCAAGGGTGCAAAACAAACCGGCAAGAGCCGAGGCCTGTTTCATACAAAACTTAACTTTAGATTTGAGGCCAAAATACTCACCTAAACCTAATGATCTTTTTTTTCATCAAAAGCAAATATCTAGTACGAATTAGATGTAATTTATTTATTTTAGTTTTACATTATGAAATATAGACCATTAAAGGAATTGATTTTTCTCGATTTTAGAGACACCTTTAACAATTATTTGGGGGCTAACAGTGTTGTAAAAAAAAGGTTTTACCCCGTCTACTTTGAAAATATAATGAAATATAAAATAAAATAAGCATTATGGTGGACTTTAAATTAAAAACGGCCTATTTACGTTGGAACACAAATTTGCAGTACATAATTTAAAATATAGGCCCGAAAAAAGGTTTTTTTTTTAATTTTTCATTCTTATATTTTTATTTACGTAATCATATTTACATAGCAAATATGATAATTTTCTAAGTTGCCTCTAAAATTATTAAAAAAAAAATTTCATGGCCTGTACTTCATAATTTAAAAAAAAAAAAACTTCTCATACATACTAGATATTTACTAAATCTTTAATTCAAAAAAAATATATACTATTCAGTTTGGAAGGGTATTTTAGCCTCAAATCCAAAATTCAGTTTTGTATGAAACAGGCCGTGTAGCCGTTCCCCTTAAGAGGAAAGGCTGCGCTGCCTGTTTCATACATAAGTTAATTTAGGATTTGAGGCCAAAATTCTCACCCAAACCGAATGATGTTTTTTTTAATCAAAAGGTATAGCAAATATCTAGTACGGATTAGAAGTAATTTATTTATTTATGTTTTAAATTATGAAATATAGGCCATTAAAGAAATAAATTTTTCATGATTTTAGGAACAACTTTGGCAATTATTTGGAGGTTAACGGTATTTTTGTTTAATTTGTATCCATCTTATTCTCATAATAATAAGAGTTAATTTCTATAGCGCAGTTTTGTGAAGGTTTACCTCGAGTGCGCTTTACACTAACTAACCTAACCTGATATAAGTAACCTAACCTGATATAATATGAGGTGGATCTGCACCAGGATTTGATGGAGTCACGGTAGAACTACTGAAACAGTATAATAAATTACTAAGCACTCCAATTGCCCACGTTATAAATTTAAGTTTGAATAGTGGAATATTCCCATCAGTTTATAAAAAATCTATCGTAACTCCAGTTTTTAAATCTGGCAGCCCTAACATAACAAATTATCGACCTATATCTCTCGTATCAAATACATATTGCAAAATTTTTTGAAAAGGTAGTCAAAAAGCAACTCATGTATTATATTGAAAAAAAACAAAATACTTAGTCCAAGCCAATTTGGATTTAGAGAGCAATTAGGTACTCAGGACGCCATTGCAGAACTAACTTCAACTATATACCATGTATTGGATAATTTTAAAAAATGCGTAGGCATTTTCACAGGCATTCGATAGTATCTCACATACAAAACTAATACACAAATTAAATGATATCGGTATTATTGGCAAGGTTAGGTATTGGTTTCAAAGCTATCTAACTCAAAGAGGCCAAAAGGTCAAATTAAACAACTCATTAAGTGAAGCTGAAATTTTGGATTTTGGTATCCCCCAAGGGACTGTCATCGGACCAATTTTATTTATAATTTATGTCAATCAAATTATCCATTCATGGTAAAATTATATCTTTTGCTGATGATACTGTAATAATTATCGAAAAAAAGACATGGAATGAGATTACCATTGCTGCCAAGCACGACATAAATATTTTCAAAGAATGGTTTGATAACAACCTATTATCGCTCAACACAGAAAAAACATATTTTATTCCCTTCTCTCTACAAGAAGAAGTACCAACAAATTTAATTAACATAACCAATCACTCTAAAAATTGTATAAATGATATTTACGGACTGTGCGAAACTAAATCAGAAATCTAATATCAAATATCTTGGAATCATAATAGATAAAAATGTTAGATGGAAAGACCATATCAAACTCACCGTTGAACGAGTAAGAAAACTTATATATGTATTCTATAACATACGTAACATATTAAACAAGAAAACAATTAAAATGGTATATTATGCAATAATTCAGTCCCTATTGCAGTATGGCATTATTGGGTGGGGAGGGACCTATAAAGCCTCACTAGTCAATAATAACAATTCTAACTAACTAACCATCACGCCGATTCTCCGCAGGGGTAGGCATAGAGGACGGACCGCCAAACAACTCGATCTTGGCATACACTTCTTGCTTCATTCACTTTCATACGTCTCATACATTCTCTTCTGTTATTCCGACTTCTGACATGGCCCGACTCAAGTATTTGATTCACTTGATCGTGCCACGTCTTCCTTGGACGTCCCCGGCTTCTTCTTCCATTCACATTCGCGTCATATATTCTCCTTACACTCCTTTCTTCATTCATTCGCTCTACATGCCCAAACCATCTAAGCGTCCCTTTCTTAATCTTGCTCACTACGCTTACATCAGCCTTGCATTCTTTACGAATCTCAACATTTTTCACACGATCGATCATACATGGTTTTACCACACATTCATCTCAGAGATCTCATATCTACAGCATTCAGTCTACTTTCATCCTTCCTCTGCCAGTTCCAAGCCTCACTGCCATACATCAGAGTTGGTATCAGCACTCCATTGTGGACTGCTAGCTTCGCTTCTTTGGACAACTTTTTGTTTGCGCCAACCGCGTTCAGTCCTCCGTTAATGGAGTTTCCTGCATTGACCCTTCTTTCAATATCCCTATCAGTCTTTCCATCTCTCGTAAACATACTTCCCAAAACAATTAAAAAAATTATAATTAAAATCATCATTAAAAAACCATACGACTTTCCTACTATAGAGATATTTCGGAAATTCAATGTAGCATCTATTACCGAACTGTATAAAAGAAACGCCTTACATCAAATTTACAAAGAATTTTTCATCAATAAAATTCACTCCACTGACAGTATAAGCAATAGATTTAAAACTAACGGTTTAATAGCCATCCCAATATTAAGAACGACCACGGCTCAGCACCACTATTTGTATTTAGGTATAAGATGGTTCAATATATTATTATCTAAAAACAAAATTAGTATAACCGACACTTTGAAATACAGTGAAACCCGTATTTTACGTCCCCGGATTTAACGTTTTCCAGCCAATTACGTGTTATTATTTCAGTCCCGATGTATTTTAGTACATTTATTAAACGATTTTTACGTTTTTTTCCCGCAATTTACGTCGAAAATATTCAAAATGTGTGATTTACGCGCGCTTACAATGAGTCGGCGCAGAAGACACATGTTTATCTGTCGTGCCGTGATTGGCCGCCCACTTTCAATTTTAGCTATCTGTGCCGTGATTGGACGCGCACATGACAATGCGCCGGCGCAGTTGTCACATTTTTATCTGCCGTGCCGTGATTAGCTGACAGCTTTCAATTTTAGCGATTTGTAAAATGTTATAACATCTGATCTGTCCAGTTGGATTTTCCGATTTTCCTATTCGGTTTTCAACTCGATTTGTAACGGGTCTTTCCGTTTGAAGTTATTACACAGTATTTACGTTTTTTATTTGATTTATTCGTTTATTACAATTAGCTACATGATTTTTTTTTTATAAAAATAAAATATGTTTTGTTTTTCAACCAAAAAAATTAACAAAGATTTTTTTTTTAAAAGTTGTTTTTTTTCATTTCCCCCGATTTACATTCTCCCTCCATTTAAGTTTTTTTTTTCAGTCCCTTAAAAAACGTAAAATAGGGGTTTTACTGTATGTAAGATTTAAAAAGCAAATTAATTCCCTGAACTTAGATAATGATATATTGTACCCCTAATAATGTACTACTAGGGTATAAATTACTATTTGGTTAATTATTATTATTAGTCTAAAAGTGTTTTGTTGATTTACGTTTGTATTTATTTAATAAGGTTTTAATTTTAATTTCATATCACCTACTCTAACTATGTATTCATTTTATCTTATGTTTGTAAATACTCCTCCCATAACCACGAGCTACTGGAGCTCAATTTATGGAGAGTACAATAATAATAAGAAGAAAAAAAATCATGTATATCATGTATTATGTTATAATTTTGTAATTTTTTTGTAATAAAAAAATAAAAAATAATTGTATAATAACAGATATACCTACATAGTATATCTGTTATTATAATATATGCATGCAATATGCAAATTAAAACTATGACATAAAAGATTCATGAGCAGGTATTATAAAATAACAATTTAGAAACTAAGGGTGTAAATAATAAAATATAAAGTAGGTACAAATAACAACAGAGCAAGAGAAAATTATATGACATTATATACATGGTTTTTCACTGAATACTAATGGGATTAAATAACAAGGAGAGAAATCTAAATAAGCTATGGAGGATTAAAAGAAAAAATGTCCTGAAATTCTGTTTCCACATACATGAATTTATGTTTTATGTCGGATAGGCTTTTTTGAATAATTTTGTTTTCAATACCCGTTTGAACTCTGCTAAATTCTGGATGTTAGCAATATTTGGGGGAAGATTATTCCAGATGACCGGGCCCGATATACAAAAAGCACGATCATAGTACACGGGTTTATTTGACCGAGAGGGTTCAACTTATCGGTTAGCAGCAATCAAATCTGCTGACCTCAAAGAAAGCTGTCTATCACCTGGGTTTTATTCTCCTTGTCCTATCCAGGTCAGGGACCTATCACTCTGTGGCGTGCATTGCTCTGTGACCAAAGGTAGGCCGTATGTAGTTTTTCATGTTCGGGTACGAATTGTGCATTGAATACAGTAAAACTTCAGATTTATGTCACCCCTATTTCACGTTTTCCTGCTATTTACGTCAAAATTATCCCATACATTCTCATACAAATATTCCCCCGAATTTACGATTTGAAAAAATTTCAGTCCCCAGTTTTGCTACAGACCCTTCATAAAATTATTGCTAAAACCCAAAACTCCGACAGCTTGGATCTACATTTTTCTGCAAAGTTTACAATTTTATTTTTTTTTACATGAATACCGCACAAGTGTCCCAACTGCTCCCAACCGTCTGGAGCCAGTGAGACTATGACATCCCCAATTGGGGAATTTTGTGAGGCTGGAGGTATTGGGGAGGGAAGGGGGAGAGGAAGGTGGGGAAATATCTGGCTATTCAGATCTGGTCACCAAACACGGCTAAAAGCCTAAACTTTTCAATTCTGAATAGTGGTCTTTCACCAGGGCGATACTGAGGGAACGATACCAGGGCGATCATAATACAATCATAAAATTGAGTGATAATCAGCTTAAAACAATTTAAAAAAAAAATTATAATAATATTATTAAATTTTATTTACATAAAATTAAATGGAGTTCTACAAATTATTTTCCTCAGTTGTACAGATTTTTTATTGTTCCTTTAAAAAATTTAAAACAAAGTTTTACTGTATTTGAGGATAGTCATTTTATTATCATCTTCTGCTGATTTTTGTGACTAACTGAATAAACGAGTATACACCTTCCTTATTAAATTAATGGAAAAATACATTCTGAGAAACAATCTTTTAAATTATTTTTATGGTTCATTTTTCTTAAGGTAGGCACAGCTTTTTAGTCTTTATGGGGTGTACACCACTGCTATCACTTTGATAAGGAGCCTAGAAGTGTCCCTGGCTACTTCAGTGACCTTCGTCCATTGCAGGCGCACTCTCTCAATGGTGGCAGTATGGCGCATTTGCTGTATAAAAAAAAGATTTAATTGACGCTTACCAATAGCCCGCTCGTACTGCTGTCTAATGTGATCGTGTTCGTCGGCGCGCGTGGTCTTGACGTGGTTCAGGTAGTGAATCCACAGGTCCACCGACAGCGGAATGCCTCTCAGCCCGCGTTCCAACACCTAACCGAAACACACCATTAGCCACAGGGACAACAGACAACCGAGGCAGCTATTGCAGCGGACGTCGCGGAAAACGAGCCAAGCGCTGCCGCCTTACCGCTTAAATAGTTGATAAGAGTTTTGTATCTTATGTATATTTTTTTATTTGATTTTAGCATATGCAAAAGACCCTGGAGTAAATCAAGTGGCCAACATTCGCAGATAAAGATAATATATTATGTTGCGTGTGTACATTGTTAATCCAGAGTCTTTGTAGTATTTAATTGAAATATAAAATGTTTTGTTTAGTTTCAACACCTTTCCTTACTGGCGAGGAGGCTCCGGAGCGTTTCCTGAGAGGTCCCTGGCGCCACCCGGCTGCTTGCTCCCCCATCACAACACCCACTTACAATCTACTAAGTATCTCACAATATGCAACAAACACAGCACAGCCTAGCTAAAACACGCCACTATCTGTATTTCCACACAATCAGTCTGGCAAAGTACCTGAGCATATATCAGTAATGTGAATATCTTAAGTATTGGATCTAAGTATAATACTTCATTACTAGTTATAATATAATATATTATCGAGTGTCGTATGAATGGTGCTGCTTGATATTATCATCGAGAATCCAACGCTCGATCAGCTGTAGGCAAAGATAATTTCATTTCCAATTTAGACTAGGGAAAACAATCATTACAAAATTGTCAATAATTATAATAATAGTCATTATTAAATAAGAGTAATAATTTCATAATATTTGAAGCACTGTTGTTTAATGAAAGATTATTTGCATGCATTAATTAAGGTATATTTGTTGCGGAAAGGGGGACACTGACCTCTAGGCACTTCTTCTTGCTGCCCTTTCGTTTTTCATAGTCTGCGTACTTTCTCCAATAGCCGTAGCAGTACGGGTAGTGCGAGAGGAATGCATCGTAGGCCTCTCGCGCCGCTTCTACATCATTCTGCAACAAACAACATGTGTGTAACGGAGCGAGTGAGGATATAGTTCTGTCGTACACACTACAGATAAAAGGGCTGTTGTGAAGTGTAACAAAAACAACTCTAATATGAAAAGATTACAGCTAATTGTTCATATTACCGCAGCTTGCGCAATTGTTAATAGTTTCAGATGTATCATTTTACGGATGTTGATAAAATTACCTACTTGCATGAAACACAAATATTTATTGATTTTTCAAACAAAATTGGTAAAACCCAAAACAAATTTGACAATGGGTGGTTATACAAAAGAGAAGTTGTCAAAAGAGAACAAAATTATAAAGTCTAATTTTCAAATGCTTTTATGGCACTTTTATATAGTGCCCAACAGGAACCAAGGAAAGTTTCAATAAATGGACAGCACAGGTAATGTCATAAATCCTAATGGAAATTAAATAAATTTCCACCCGCCGCGCTGTGCTTCCATCTATATATATATTATTGTTCTATGGGGGTAAATTTTAAGACTCGGGGCTGGCTAGCCGAAAACGACCATGCGCCCCCTTAATTCGAAACACCTCAAGGTTCGTTTTCGCGAGACACGAGACACAAAATTTTCAGACTTGGCTGTCTCGCCGAAAACGACCATGCGCCCCCTTAATTCGAAACACGTCAAGGTTCGTTTTCGCAAGACACGAAATTCACTACTTTCCCTATGTCTCCTGTCTCGCGAAAAACGACCTAACCGCCCGTAGAGTTTAGAACACCGGAAGGGTCAATTTTCCGGTCCAACTACTGAAAATGTGGGGTAAAAATCTGGGGAAAATGTGATCTAACAAAAATCTCTGGAAACTACTGAAAAATTTGTATCGAAGATATTGAACGATTACGGGTTCCATCTATCGGCGAGAACTAGAACTAACCTTAAATCAGTAAGCAAAAATTCAAATCCAATCGAGTCGGTTCTATTTTCAACCGCAATCTTCGTACCCGCCGGGTGGCGCTGCACGATCTTCATTCGAGTTTCCAGCGATCTTTCTTACCCTACGTGTTGCCGGTGAAAGAAAAATAATTGGCCACGAGAATATTTAAAAAGTACGTACAAAAACAGAAACATGATCTCTGGGCGGAAATTTTTCTTAAGCTTTTTCAGTCGCTCACTAAATTACGTAATCTTTCATTTCTGTGAATCGAAGAGGTTAAATAAATGGATAATCCGTACTAAAACAGGTGGCGGGAGTTTTAACAATCGCGACATTTACAGACACCCATGTCGAAAATTCCACAGTAATCGTTCAAACTTTTGACAGTTATTAAGTTGATAAAAATCTTCATTTTATTCTTTCGCGCTGATTCCGTTTTCTATGGGATCAGTTTGAAGGCAAGTGCAATATTACAAAGTACCTACGCAAAAACCTAATGAACTAAAGCATTCGAATTTAATTCCGGGTAGGTACCCTATTTTTCATAGCAGCCTATCGGAATAGTATGAAAAAAATGCTTTGAAGGTTTAATAATATTTTAAATAAACGAATTTGTCGAAATAGAATTACGGTTTTTTTTTAATGCGTAGGCAATTTTACACGGCGCCATTATAAATACCTACCCGATTAATGTATCAATATTCATTTGAAATATACAAGGAGAAAATAATTCGGTGAACGAAAAAAAATCGATAAAAATTCATTTATTGATAGAAAACGACAATTTTTTGTATGACTTTTTTAAAAATTTATATAGCGCTGTTTTTTAACTTTCCCCTTGAACTTAGCAGTTAGCTCCAAAGCCCCATTTTGCAAGATGTGGCTCATATTTTTAAGGGAAAATATTACGCAAAACACATTTATTAAAATAAAATCACTAGGGGTGGGGTGGGGGTCGGGGAAGGAATAGGGGTAAGACCAGGGGTAGGGATAGGGGTAGGGGTAGGTTTAGCCGATATGGGTATCAAACTGAGCGTCTCCACCTACGCAACGAGATTTGGGCAATTAAAAATTTGGCAACAAATTCCTAGGCCCCATTTGTCGAGATAAAGATAACATTGAAAGTTTTTTATTTTCATTTTCTTTAAATATTTAATAGTGGTAGTCGTAGGGTAGGGGTTGGGTAGATGTAGGGTAGGAGTTGGGTAGATGTAGGGTAGGAGTTGGGTAGATGTAGGGTAGGAGTTGGGTAGGAGTTGGAGTAGGAGTTGGAGTAGGAGTTGGAGTAGGAGTTGGAGTAGGAGTTGGAGTAGGAGTTGGAGTAGGAGTTGGAGTAGGAGTTGGAGTAGGAGTTGGAGTAGGAGTTGGAGTAGAGGTTGGAGTAGGAGTTGGAGTAGGAGTTGGAGTAGGAGTTGGAGTAGGAGTTGGAGTAGGAGTTGGAGTAGGGGTAGGAGGTTGAGTATAAATATTTTTTCAAATATTCGTTTTAAAAATTATTTCCAACACACACACTTCTTGCTTCATCCACATTACAACACATATTCTAAATACACAAACCAATTGCAGCCCTGCAATGGGCAAAACCTAGTATATATATTAATGCTCTATGGGGGTAAATTTTAAGACTCGGGGCTGGCTAGCCGAAAACGACCGTGCGCCCTATCCATTTAAAACACCTCAAGGTTCGTTTTCGCGAGACACGAGGCACAAAATTTTCAGACTTGGCTGTCTCGCCGAAAACGACCATGCGCCCCTTAATTCGAAACACCTCAAGGTTCGTTTTCGCGAGACACGAAATTCACTATTTTCCCCACGGTCCTGTCTCGCGAAAGTAGACCGAACCGCCCGCAGAGTTTAGAACACCGCGAGGGTCAATTTGCCCGGACAACTACTGAAAATGGGGTAAAAATCTGGGGAAAATGTGATCTAACAAAAATCTCTGGAAACTACTGAAAAATTTGTATCGAAGATATTGAACGATTACGGGTTCCATCTATCGGCGAGAACTAGAACTAACCTTAAATCGGTAAGCAAAAATTCAAATCCAATCGAGTCGGTTCTATTTTCAACCGCAATCTTCGTAACCGCCGGGTGGCGTTGCTCGATCTTCATTCGAGTTTCCAGCGATCTTTCTGACCCTACGTGTTGCCAGTGAAAGAAAAATAATTGGCCACGAGAATATTTAAAAAGTACGTACAAAAACAGAAACCTGATCTCTCGGCGGTAAATTTTCTTCAACTATTGCCGTCGGCCACGAAAATACTTAATCTTTCATTTCTGTGAGTCGAAGAGGTTAAATAAATGGATAATCCGTACTAAAACAGGTGGCGGGAGTTTTAACAATCCCGACATTTACAGACACCCATGTCGAAAAATCCACAGTAATCGTTCAAACTTTTGACAGTTATAAAAGTTGATTAAAAATCTTCATTTTATTCTTTCGCGGCGATTCCGTTTTCTATGGGATCAGTTTGAAGGCAAGTGCAATATTACAAAGTACCTACCCAAAAACCTGTAATGAACTGAAGCATTCGAATTTAATTCCGGGTAGGTACCCCATTTTTCAGAGCAGCAGCCTATCAGAATAGTATGCAAAAAATGCTTTGAAGGTTTAATAATATTTTAAATAAACGAATTTGTTGAAATAGAATTACGGTTTTTTTTTAATGCGTAGGCGATTTTACACGGCGCCATTATAAATACCTAAACGATTAATATATCAATATTCATTTGAAATATACAAGGAGAAAATAATTCGGTGAACGAAAAAAATCATTAAAAATGCATTTATTGATAGAAAACGGTAATTTTTTCTCTGATTTTAAAAAAAATTTATATAGCGCTGTTTTTTTACTTTCCCCTTGAACTTAGCAGTTAGCTCCAAAGCCCCATTTTGCGAGATGTGGCTCATATTTTTAAGGGAAAATATTACGCAAAACACATTTATTAAAATAAAATCACTAGGGGTGGGGTGGGGGTCGGGGAAGGAATAGGGGTAAGAGCAGGGGTAGGGGTAGGGGTAGGTTTAGCCGATATGGGTATCAAACTGAGCGTCTCAACCTACGCAACGAGATTTGGGCAATTAAAAATTTGTGAACAAATTCCTAGGCCCCATTTGTCGAGATAAACCTAACATTCAAAGTTTTTTTCTTTTCATTTTCTTTAAATACTTAATAGTGGTAGTCGTAGGGTAGGAGTTGGGTAGGAGTTGGGTAGATGTAGGGTAGGAGTTGGGTAGATGTAGGGTAGGAGTTGGGTAGATGTAGGGTAGGAGTTGGACTAGGAGTTGGAGTAGGAGTTGGAGTTGGAGTAGGAGTTGGAGTAGGAGTTGGAGTAGGAGTTGGAGTAGGAGTTGGAGTAGGGGTAGGAGGTTGAGTATAAATATTTTTCCAAATATTCGTTTTTAAAATTATTTCCAACACACACACTTCTTGCTTCATCCACATTACAACACATATTCTAAATACACAAACCAATTGCAGCATTGCAATAGGCAAACCCTAGTATATATATATTAATGCTCTAACTTTCCCCATTTTCAGACTTCGCTAGCCAAGCAAAATTCGACCCAAGCGCCCTATCCATTCGAAACACCTTAAGGTTCGTTTTCGGTCAAATTTGAATGTCAGCAGCTGTCCTGTCTCGCGAAAATCGACCTAACCGCCCGTAGAGTTTAGAACACCGGAAGGGTCCCATTAGCCGGCCAAGTCTGAAAATGAATGTCGCATATGACGTTGTGATGTCGTATATGATGTTGAAAATGTGGGGTAAAAATCTGGGGAGAAATGTGAACTAAGAAAAATCTCTAGAAACTACTGAAAAATTTGTATCGAAGATATTGAACGATTACTGGTTCCATCTATCGGCGAGAACTAGAAAAATTCAAATCCAATCGAGTCGGTTCTATTTTCAACCGCAATCTTCGTACCCGCAATCTTCGTACCCGCCGGGTGGCGCTGCTCGATCTTCATTCGAGTTTCCAGCGATCTTTCTCACCCTACGTGTTGCCGTGAAAGAAAAATAATTGCCCACGAGAATATTTAAAAAGTATGTACAAAAACATAAACCCGATCTCTCGGCGGAAAATTTTCTTCCACTATTGCCGTCGGCCACGAAAATACTTAATCTTTCATTTCTGTGAGTCGAAGAGGTTAAATAAATGGATAATCGCTTTTAAAAACCACGTAGGAAGTTTTGGAAATCGCGACATCTATAGCAACCCGTGGGAAAACTTCCACAATAATCGTTCAAACTTTTGACAGTTGTAAAAGCTGATCAAAACCGTCATTTTATTCCTTCGCGCCTAATTCACTTTTCTATGGGATAATTTTGTTCGAGAAAATTCCTTCAGTTTGTAGACAAGTGCAATATTACAAGTACCTGCGCGAGAATGTTATCTAATAAAGCATTCGAATTTAATTTCCGGTTAGGTACCCAAGTTTTAAAAGCAAACTAACGGAATAGTATGAAAAATTGCTTTGAAGGTTTATTAATATTTAAAAAAAATGAATTTCTCGAAATAAAATTATGATTTTTTTTTAATGCGTAGGCGATTTGACACGGTGCCATTATTAATACTTGCAATATTCATTTGAAATATACAAGGAGAAAATAATTCGGTGAACGAAAAAAATCATTAAAAATGCATTTATTGATAGAAAACGGTAATTTTTTCTCTGATTTTTGAAAAAATTTATAAAGCGCTGTTTTTTTACTTTCCCCTAGAACTTAGCAGTTAGCTCCAAAGCCCCAATTTGCAAGATGTGGCACATATTTTTAAGGGAAAATATTACGCAAAACACATTTATTAAAATAAAATCACTAGGGGTGGGGTAGGGGTCGGGAAGGAATAGGGGTAAGAGCAGGGGTAGGGGTAGGGGTAGGGGTAGGTTTATCCGATATGGGTATCAAACTGAGCGTCTCCACCTACGCAACGAGATTTGGGAAATTAAAAATTTGGCAACAAATTCCCTAGGCGCCATTGTCGAAATAAAATAACATTGAAAAGTTTTTTTCTTTTCATTTTTCTTTTAAATATAATAATGGTAGTATTAGGGTAGGAGTTGGGTAGATGTAGGGTGAGGAGTTGGAGTAGATGTAGGAGTAGAGTTGGGTAGATGTAGAGATTGCAGGAGTTGGGTAGATGTAGGGTAGGAGTTGGGTAAGATGTAGGGTGTTGGGAGTTGGGTAGATGTAGGGTGGGAGTTGGAGTAGGAGTTTGGAGTAGAGGTTGGGTGGGTTGGAGTAGAGGTTGGGTGGGAGTTGGGTGGGAGTTGGGTGGGAGTTGGAGTAGGGTTGGAGTAGGAGTTGGAGTAGGAGTTGGGAGTTGGGTGATGAGGAGGTTGGAGTAGGAGTTGGAGTAGGGAGTTGGCCGTAGGAGTTGGGTAAGGGTTGGAGTTCGAGTTGGATTAGGAGTTGGAGTAGGAGTTGGAGTAGGAGTTGGAGTAGGAGTTGGAGTAGGAGTTGGAGTAGGAGTTGGAGTAGGAGTTGGAGTAGGAGTTGGAGTAGGAGTTGGAGTAGGAGTTGGAGTAGGAGTTGGAGTAGGAGTTAGAGTAGGAGTTGGAGTAGGGGGAGGAGGTTGAGTATAAATATTTTTACAAATATTCGTTTTAAAAATTATTTCCAACACACATACTTCTTGCTTCATCCACATTACAACACATATTCTAAATACACAAACCAATTGCAGCACTGCAATAGGCAAAACCTAGTATATATAGTATTGTTTTAACTTTTCCCCATTTTCAGACTTCCGCCGGCCAAGCCGAAAGCGACCTTGGCGCCCTATCCATTCGAAAAGCCTTAAGGTTCATTTTAGCTTTATATAGTATTGCTCTAACTTTTCCCCATTTTCAGACAAGGGCCTGAACTCAAAAATCGACCTTGGCGCCCTATCCATTCGAAACGCCTTAAGGTTCATTTTGGCGAAAATCTTCGTGTCAAAAAGTTGCACGCCAAAAACGTCCGTAAACATATCCACTTTCGAAGAAATTAAGGCTCATATTGGCTTCATGCGTTTTCAACACCCCCTGTTTCGTCGGGAAAAATTTTAGGAAAAAATAGGAAATCGGGAAAAATGTGAAAAACAGGTCTCTTCACGGGAAAGCGTAATCCGTAAAAAATACTCCCCGAGAAGGATAAATAAATGGACAATATTTACTAAAACAGATTTGGGAAGGTTAATAATTGGTCAGTTCGGCCGCATTTCTTGAAAAAAACCCCAGGATAATCCATCAAACTTTTGACATTTCCAAAATCGTCATGAAACGCGATATCATTGATTAAAAAGAAGAAATTTGTTGCTACTGAGAAGAAAATATTTACCCCATCAAATTAATTCGAAAATAATAACTGGGTAGGTACTGAGCACTTTAAGCTAAATGATTAGGTACTACCGATACGATATCTTGAATTTATTCT
>JAHDVE020009993.1:0-10831 GCA_022606495.2 Halesus radiatus | reverse complement strand
CCTACCAACATACCAGTTTTATTCGTCACAGCACAAACCCCGACATTATTGGCGTAGACATGCCATAGTACCTTGGTGAAGCCAGCACAGTTGGCGTAGCCGTTAGAATCAGTCCGTTATTACATCTACCTATGACATTATATTTTAAAGAAATCTCATATATTATTCATACACATTTAGTGTTAAAAAACCTTAACAAATATGTTGTTTCAAAGGTACTATCGTTTTGTACTACGACTTTTTAGCTGTTGTTTTTACTTAGCAAATAAATTTCTTATATATTAGCAAACTGTTTGATTTCATTTGTGATTCTCATCCCTTCGCTTTTGAATCACACATTGAATCTTCGTATTTTTTGTACCGCGGGGGCAAATCTCTACTGTTTAATAGCATCAATTTCCAGAAACAAAATTGCTACAAATTTCGCACAAAATTGTTGTTCAAGGCTGTGTGGGGTTAAGGATATGAATTTTTAAAAAATTATCGCTATTCTATCGCTATCAAAGTATTTATGTCCAGAACTAAGGTGGTTATGGACAAAAAATGTGTCTTTTGTCTTATTTTAGAAAAGTTATATTTATATTATTTGAGCTGATAAAGCGCACTTGAAGTGAAATAAGACAAAACTGCGATTTGTAAATGCTACGTTATTGTTATTATTTTTATTATAGAAAAGGCGAACTCACGAAAATTTCATTCCCTTACCTGGAAAGTCCAGGGAGAAAAATCAGTGCATTTTCCAAGACAACGGAGATCACCTTTCGATAGCTTTTAGTGAAATATTTTAACCTATTATCTGCTGTATAGTAGCTAATTGATGGTTCCGTGACAATTCAAAACACGTATGAATCAGCACAGTTTTTAAAATTGATATAAAGTCAAAAAGTAAGAACGAAAAAAAACTTGCCTGAAAACCTAACCTGTGGAATGATCTGCCGGGCTCTGTGTTTCCTTCATCCTATAACATGGGTCTCTTCAAGATCCAAGTTCACTCCTTCCTACCCTTTAAAAGACCCTCCACACAGCATATCCAATGATGATATAGGTCTTGATGGAAATTATTTCCCTCAGGGTCTCCTATGTGGAGTTTCTGTAAAAAAAAGCCTAACCTAATAAATAATTTTTAAAACCACTTTTTATATATTAACTAGGTTAGGTTAGGTTAGGTTAGGTTAGGTTAGATTAGTTTTCGGGTTAGCTTTTTACGTACTTTGAATGACTTTATACCATTTTTACCAAAAACAAACCTTAACCAGTGATTTCTGAGCATATTTACAGTAAAAGATCTGATTTTGTCTCCGTTAAAAAAAATTTTGGTGATTTTTTTTTCAAATCAAACAACAACAAAAAATCACAAGTCACTGGTCACTCGGCCGAGTAACCGCCTAACCCCCTACCCCAAACATAACTGTCCAATACCAATACCATAATGCTATCTACATTTTTCACTAATTACTTTAATTATTCTCACAAATCACTTGCTTAAAGTTTGTCGGGTATTTATTGTTACACCTCGTATAGATATTTAGGCAGAAACTGATTTTACAAAGACAAATCTGAATGAATTTTTTTTTAAGAGCAGAGCAAATTTCCTCGTCCGTATAAAAGGCCGGAATATATCTCAAGTTGGGACTTGGTAGAAAAATTCATCATTGAAAAAAAAGAAAAATACTCGCGCAAAAATAAAATTATTTACATATGCGGAAATACGAAAAAAAAATGTACTTAAATGTTTACTTTATTTAAATAAAAACGTTTTAATGTTGATGGAAAGTTGACGCCGTCATGTTCAATCTTTATAATATGACATTATACAGTAGTTGCATACAAAGTGCCAACCAAAAATATTTAATATTTTAATTGATTGTTAGGTTGTTGTCTTAGATTTTTTTTAAGAAAGGAAAGACCCAAACTAAGAACCTAACAACCGTTCTTTAAAATCCATTTTATGCAGTTAACACTTCCGTCAAATGTCATATCATACTAACAATATTAAAGATGGCGTCAATTGTCCATCAATATTTACGCGTTTTAAATATAAAATGAAAAATTAAATGGATTATTTAGCATTTCCGCATTTGTAAATATTTCATTTTTATTTTTTATGAATCCAAAAGCGTTTTTCTTTTAAAAGAATAATGATATTTTCAACTAAGTCCGAACTGGAAATATTTACCAAAAGACCATAAAAATCTTGGATTTAAAAAAAATTTATCTTATGACGGAGCCCGGTGTAAAATGCTTAATAACGAAGAATAATGTTAAAGAATAGTGGGTTCATAGCACACAATCTTTATTTCCGCATTTAGTATTTAATAAATAATATGATGGGACCTCCGTTAACAGGTGCGTCGTTACTCCTCCCTAACGACCGCCTTCGTTACCGGCCGCTCGCGGCGTTACCCGCGCCGCGACGCTACCGTAACGGCGTTACCGACGGCGTTGCCACGGTATAGAGAAATTGCTAGAATGGAAATACCACATCAATTGATTTTAATTTTGTTAATACGTGCCTTTATGAAATGCTTTGATATATATATATATATATATATATATATATGTAGCATAATTTTCTCGGTTCACCCGTTTAATGTAGTCCTTAGAAGGACTTTTTAAATCCTGACATTTCGGATAAATAATACTGTCCATCTTCAGAGGTCTTATGTCTTGAGTTTTATTTTGACCAGATCGCTTGCGCGTGTCCGTTCAATCCAGAAGTCAGTAACATGGAGCGGAATGGTAAAACTTTGCAAAACACTGAGCTCTTTTGCTCTGATTTTTTTAGTTCATTCGCGTCAAATATTCTCCTTACACTCCTCTCTTCGTTCATTCGCTCTACATGCCCAAACCATCTAAGCGTCCCTTTCAATGGAACTGTTTAACCCTAGAATAGAAGCGTTCTTCCTTAGCCCACTGACAGAATTAATAAGTATATTTTACTCCCATTTTAATTTAAGCAGCTTAGGGTAATAAATATTGGGATCACTTATAATAAACATATTTATTGCTTAAATTGGTCAAAAATGTGCATAATTCGTACGTTTATTGTGTCTGAGAAGCGATAAGTAAATTTCACTCAATAGTGCTTACCATACAGTGAGATGTAAAATTTCCCTGTGAAAAAATTATTAAACATACCTAAGAGAAAAAGGCGCAACCTGCTACTATGAAGACAAACGCATTACTGGGGAAAGAACTAAAGTAAAGCATGTCTTGAGAAAGCTGGCGTGATCGGCTGACACTTAAACAGAATAATATGTATTAATTGATAAACTAAAGTTTTTAAGACAAGATTTTTGTGCATAGCGCAAAGGGTAACAATTATTTTTATAAACAATAATTATTAGCCTGAAACACATTTCCGACATTTATCTTTTCTCGGATGGCTTTTTCAATTTGGATGAGTGTTTCAGGCTAATAATTATTGCTTATAAAAAGAATAATATGTATTAATTGATAAACTAAAGTTTTTAAGACAAGATTTTTGTGCATAGCGCAAAGGGTAACAATTATTTTTATAAACAATAATTATTACGCCATCTATTGAGGGATTTAGCCGTTACAAGCCTTTCTCATACTAATAAAGTTGGTTGTTTACAGGTGAAATACAATAAAAACAGTAATTATTGAATGAAACACTAGTATATATTGATTAACTTGGCGGGTTTGCGATAAGCCGACGTAGCTCAACGGTAGAGCATCTGACCGGCAATCAGAAGGGTTCAGGTTCGAGTCCTGTCGGCGACATTTATCTTTTCTCGGAAGGTTTTTTCAATTTGGATGAGTGTTTCAGGCTAATAATTATTGTTTATAAAAATAAGAATAATATGTTTTACTCCTCCCTTCCATTCTAGAGTTTATTTTTTAATTATTTATTAAGTGAAAAGAAATACATAATTGTTTCACTTTCTTAACTTAACTACATACGAGTACATATTATTCTTAAACTATTTTATTACTTTTATTATATTACTTAATATTACATTATATTATTTACATACCTTACATATTTTTCCTATATTACGCATTATTCCTATTATACATTGTTATTTTGCTCACTTATTTTGATTTTGAACAGTTTTTTTAATGTTCTTATTCGATTCTCCGTTTTCAGGAAATTGTATATATATACAGCTGGTACTTGACTACATTTGCACAATTATTTAAAAAGATTTAAAATGTCCACTTTAAAGAATAAGACACCAAATAATATAAAAATGTTTCATATTTTTCATTACTTTTTAACCGTTGAACCATGATTTTGGGTTCGAGTCTAGCATAAGTATATTATCAGTACGAATCGCTACATGAGTGTCTGTAATTTTTTTAAAGCCTGTATATTTCGTGGACCCACTCATTGTGTTGTCAGCTAGCTTTTGGCGTAAGGCGTCTAGGCATTCAAGAATATAATTATCGAGTTTTTGTGATTGACTTTACGTATAGAAATTCAACCGATCGATCCCCGGATAGCAACAACTTACAAATTAGCGTTTTTTTTTATCATTGAAGAAAATAATATTATTATAACCTAAATGAAATATGAAAACGGAAAAAAACAACAGAAAATAAAAATATTTCAGTCGCATCTGGGACTTAAACCCAGGTCCTCTGTTTATCCGGGGCAACCGATTAACCAACTTACCTAATGAGACCTGTTCAATATATGCCATCTACATCGATATCATATCTCAAATTCAAGATTTGTCAATATTATTCTCTATTTTTAATCCCATATTATTGGCAGCTATCTAAATGATAATTACAAAGTTCTTAACGAACACAATTGCAAACAAGACAGTGTCTCGGATTAATATCCGATTTTTTTTATTTATATGAGACATCTATTGACTTTTTATAAAAGTCTAAAGAATATATTAAAACTTTTATTGTGTTATCTGAGTTTCGTTGATCTGTGGTGAAGGTAAGTCCAACCTAACCTGGCCGTATTTATACAAAGCTCTCAGAAAGTTAAAATTTCAGAATCCTATCAGTCTTTCAAAACGTCTCTATTGTGTAATAAAACAATTCCCTAATTGCAATTACTGTACACTTTATCCGTGACGTATACTTTATTAACACATTATTATATTAAGCGACATAATATCAACATAGTTATTTTTTTCAAACATCGTAAAATACATTACATTTATTTACGATCTCATTTGCTCTGTGGTTAGATCCTAAGCTTTCAACGCAGAGGCTGTGAGTTTGAAACAATATATATATTTTTTATGGTATACTTTCACTTCATTCTAGAGTTTAAGACACCGACACTATCGCCATGGTGGAGTTTATGGAAAGAAACACAAGCATTCGTATAAAATATAGCAAGCAGTCGTAAAATCACCATTTGTATCAAGTTATTTCAAATCAAAATAGTAAATATCAAACCGAGGCGTATCCAGAAAGTAAGTGTACTGAGGCTCTCACGACCGAATGAATTTTATTTTCAACATGTTGGCTACACTTACGTGTAGCCTGACTCTTCCCCTCCGCAACGAGACCGGTTCAAAGTCAGTACGTTGAGAAGTGTCGACGCGACAACACGTTTCGTGAAAAATGTCAATCCAATCTCCCGCCAACTGCGAAATACGCGGCGTCATCCGTTATCTCGTTTGGAAGGGAATACCTCCGGTTGAGGTTTTTAATGAGGTAAAAGCTGCATATGGTGATAAAGCTATGAATCGTACGAGTGTGTACAAGTGGTATCGCGAGTTTAAAAACGGTCGTACGTCTGTGCATGATGATCAGAGGATCGGAAGACCTTCAATTGTGACTGACGAAATTGTGGAAAAAATCGAAAAAACGCTCCGTGACGATTGCAGATTGACTGTCGATGAACTTTCTGCGATGTTTCCGCAAATTTCCAGATCTCTACTACACGAAACCATCACAGAAACCCTCGGATATCGGAAACTGTCCGCGAGGTGGGTCCCAAAACAGCTGACAGACCAACACAAGTTGAATCGAGTGGAAGCCGGACAAGAGTTTTTGAGGCGCTGCAAACTCCATGGAGATGAATTTCTCCGCTCCATCGTTACTGGAGATGAAACTTGGGTTGAACACTACACGCCTGAAACCAAAAGGCAGTCTCAACAGTGGCGTCACACCTCTTTACCCTCCGCCAAAAAGTTCAAAACCACAATTTCAGCCAAGAAAATCATGGCATCCGTGTTTTGGGACTGTCAAGGCATAATTTTGATTGAATATCTGCCTCAAGGGGAGACCATCAACTCTGCAAGATACTGTGAGACCCTAAAAAAGTTGCGGAAGGCGATTCAAAACAAGAGGAGAGACATGCTGACAAAGGGAGTCAGCCTGCTGCACGACAATGCCAGACTACACACGGCCATCGCCACGAAGGAACTGCTTGCCTCGTTTAAATGGGATGTCCTGAACCACTCCGCGCATTTCCCTGACCTAGCACCTTCAGATTATTATCTCTTTACCTCCCTGAAGCTGCACATGGGTGGAAAAGGGTTTTAAACTGACGAGAAGGTAAAGTAGGAGGTGGAGAAGTGGACAAAGGGGTTGGCGGGAAGAGGAAGGCATCAAAAAGTTGATACACCGCTTCACCACCTGCATTGAGAGGAATGGCGACTATGTCGAAAAATAGCTTACATATGTACTACGGTAACCACGTAATTTTTTTGTTTCAATAAAAAAATTTGTACAAACATTCAGTACACTTACTTTCTGGATATGCCTTATCGTACTTGCTTATGTTTTCTTTCTGCTGAATACAATAAAGTAACATTCGACAATTTTTCTCACATGCGTCGATGTATAAGATGTAAATTTTATCGATGGTATATATTTAATCAATGCAACTGTGGCTACCTGCTGAACTGGCCACTAAAGTTTACTATTTCGACAGCCATCAAACACCTGAAGTACGGCGACACTAGTGACATCGGCATTTCCTATATACTCGCCAGTTTTCCCTAATCGCATCTTTCACTTCCTGTTATTCGGCTAGATTAGACTATTTCCCTTTGCTCCGTATGCAATTATTCGTGTTGCTTGTTATCTTGTGTTCTTATTTATACTCTGCGACAATAACCATGATTTTTTGTAAACGTTGTATAAATCAATATTGTTAACCATTGGCGAGTCACTTCATCAATCACAGCACCTGACACTGGTTCCTTTGATTAATCTGTTTTATTAAATAATAATATTTATTTGAAACACAAGTTTTTTAACAAAACATTTAAGAAAGCTTTGGCTGCCCAACTAGGAATACTTCCCGTTTTAGGACAGTCAAATCGACAAGTTGGTTCATATTGATATACATATATGTGAAAGAATATAAAGGAATCCAAAAGTTAATTTAAAAAATAAATAAAATTGAGTTGTTTTTTTGTTTGTTTTTAAAGTATTATAGAGTAATAATAAATTAAATATGAAAGTTTCATTTAAAATTGTACATATCTATTAATCAACATATGTTCGCTTTTGAGGCTCCCTAAATGGAGACGCCAAACATTGATCAGTTTACGCAGGACGTTTGTACTTACATATATGTAAATATAAATTCACTCAACTTATAGGAATCTATCAACTAATAATCATCGAATTCACTGATAAACAATTTGATAGATCTCCCGGCCATGGAAAGTCTCTTTTCATGTGTTACAATACTGGCTCCAGTTTTGTGACTCCATTTAATGTCACCTAACCTATCCACCATACGCTAGAAAAACCAAGTATTTAGGGGCTGTATCTGAAGTAACAATTTCCTAATTAGCCCCATGAAATATTCAACTCGGGGTCGGAACATAAATTTAAAACACATCCTATGTTGCATCCCCATTGCAATCTGTGCCTCGGATGCATTAGAGTTCTCTCACGTAATTTCTTCTGGATACATCCATTACCACGTGGTTCTATCGAAAGAATTGGCCCAACGCCAGGAAAAGTATTAAGACCGGATTCTTTCAAAACCGAATCAAATGCAAAAGATTTTTCAATATCTGCGTTAAATTTAGCAAAAGAGGTTGCGCCGTTTTAGGGCGATTGGATCGCAATAAGAAGTGTTATTGGGTTTTAATAATAAAAACTTTGGCCCGATGAAAAAGAAAGGATACCTGAAGAAAATTTTACAGTCGCGAAATATTAGAACGCGTATACTGAGTGCCGTTTTTAAGTTTATGGACAAAGCAGGAGGAAATCAGCAAGTATCCAACAAGAAATTATTTTTAATAATTGAAGATAATATTAATACATGTCAAATGACATAAAACAGAAAAGACAAAGGAAATAAAAAGGTCAACTTTTTTTTAAATTTCTGCGTCTCTTATGTTTTATATTTAATGTTAGATTTGTTAATATTATCTTCAATGATTAAAAAATATTACAATGAAGTTTTTAAGCTTCAATAAGTTATTCTAATAAAAATTGAAGAATTCATTATTGCTCAGTAATAACAAAAACCCTAGAAACCGTGCAGAAACGGGCGGTCCGTTTGATAGATTCCCATATTTTAACAAATCTTTAGAGCACGGGCGTCGGATGGGAATGCTGTCCTTCTTTTACCGGTATTTCAATGGAAGAACTCAGAGGAACTAGCGCAATTAATTCCTTCGGCACCGGGGCATAGTCGGGAAATATGCAAAACGCGCGCCTAACATTTGTACACGGTTGACATTTGTCAAATGAGAACGGATTATTTCTACGACTCGTTCTTGAGTTCAAGAGCCGGGTTGTGAAACGTTTTGCCAGCCTCTTTGTTTCCTCTCTTCTACAACATTGGTCTCTTCAAGATCTCATGTGTGGAGTTAAAGTTAAAAAAATATATAGTTATAATAATATATATATATATATATTTTTTTAATTTTATATAGACACGTGGGCATATCCTGAACATATTCCATTCCTAAAAAATAGGGTACCTAAATTAGTTCTTAATCGACAGTCAGCGGAGCCGTCACCTCGCTCGCCGGCCGTGCGCGCCTGCTTCCGCTGCACGTTCTCCTTGGTAGCGGCGCGCTGCTCGGACATTAGCGAGGCGTATCTTCAAACAACAGAGCAGAAAAGACCGATTTAACCTGATCTATGCGACGGCGCATATGCGATCCCATCCCTAAACACATACCTTGTGTCAAAATGTGCCGCGTGATGGGATAGATTGCATTGGAATGGCCAGTGTTGTAAAGGTTAAAATAAACAAGAGAAAGTGAAAAAATTAATGATAAAAATGAGAATTTTCTTTATCTGTTCTGTAACGAAGGTTGTAAACAGCATTTTGAAACGTGTCTAACCTGTGAACTTGTGCTTCAATGGCTGCAATATCCATGTGCCTGTGTTGTTTGGACGCCTTCGCTCTTCCTGTTCCCTTCTTGGCCACCGGGGACCTGTCCAGAGCCTCTTGTCCCTTTGTACTGAATAGCCTATAAATAATAAAGAAAATTGTCAGATTCTGAGAGAAAAAATCTGTAAAATCCCCACTCTGAACATAATGTATAAATATTTAACGTCTCTGTCAACTTTTTTTTTTTAATTACGCGACTGTTCAATGAATTACAGTTTCCATTTGGATTGACAGATACGACATAGACACGATAGTACATTTTCGCAATCGACTCCAAACTCGATCTAACGGTCGATATAAACTTACCATTTAAATGCCTTCGCTAAATCCAGTCTACAAAATATCGTAATAATTGAACTGCTTTCCCCAATTGATTTATAAAAGTCACTTTCGTATTTTCCACTCATGTCGGAATAATTAAATGATAATAATAATTAAACCATTGCGATATTTAGAATTTAATTGGCCAATTAACATTGTTTGCCTACAAGACAACATTGTATTTACATTACTACAAAGTACTGACATTTTTACAGACGTCGTGTTTTAAAATAACATTTACGATGGTGTCACAATATAATAGTATATAACATTCAATAAAACCATTTCAACACTATATCAATAAAACATGTTTATTCCTCTGTACAGCACTACCAGAAAATTTGTAGCAACTTGGCCGTGTTTACTATTTTTTGTGAAAAATAAAATACAAAAAAAAATAATGGCCCTAAATATCACTACGCAGGTTGCTAACTCAAGCAATATCACAAATGATTTTAAAATGTATAGTGTTTCAAAAGACACTGTTTTATTTCTATTAAATTCATCCCAAATTGCCTGAAAATAGGTGCCGTTTGAAAATCACTGAAAGCAATTTTGAACGTTACACCTAAAATTTCATTACGAATTTCATTTGTAGTTTAAAAGATTACAGCTTGAGGATTATTGTCTTTTGAAACCTTTTATATTTTTCTAATTACCCGTACAGAATTAACAGATAAATCACTCGTAGTATTTATTGAGTTAGCAACCTGTAAAGTGGGTATTTTGGGTGCTGACCGTTAAGCCTCGGACACACGAAATGAATTCGACGCTGCTATTTGAATAGTAGTGTTGAAATTGCTTCGTGTGACAGATTCGCTACAAGCACTAGCTAGTTCTAGTAATACTTTCTAATACAACAAGGGCGATCACTCGCCGCGGCAAAATGGCAGCGTCCCGTGTGTCTGGGGCTATACGTAAACACACTCCGTACAGTATGAAATTGAAAAATTATTTTAATTGATTTAAAAAAAAAGTGTTCGGCAAAATTTTCCATCATCATTCCAAAATCATCCAGACTTTGCTGGTTAAACCCTCTGCGAGCCAAGTCCTCCATTATCGTACAAGCAACATTATCAATTTTTTGTATTAAAATATATAATCATGGTAGTCGGGAGATTTCAAATACAGTAAAACTTGGTTATAAAGATCAGGTTCTTAAGGAGACCCACTGTCTCGTGGGTGGCGAAGGTAAAT
>JAHDVE020009992.1:0-32228 GCA_022606495.2 Halesus radiatus | reverse complement strand
ATTATTTTTTGAAAGATATTATTTTTTTTTACACATTATTTTTTGGAAGATATTGTTTTTTAACAGATATTATTTTTTGAAAGATATTGTTTTTTAACAGACATTATTTTTTGAAAGACATTATTTTTTGAAAGATATTATTTTTTTTAAAGATATTATTTTTTGAAAGATATTATTTTTTGAAAGATATTATTTTTTGAAAGATATTATTTTTTTAAACATATAATTTTTTTTTTAAAGATATTATTTTTTGAAAGATATTGTTTTTTGAAAGGTATTGTTTTTTAACAGATATTATTTTTTTGAAAGATTTTTTTTTTTGAAAGGTGTTGTTTTATAACAGATATTATTTTTTGAAAGATATTATTTTTTGAAAGATATTATTTTTTGAAAGATATTATTTTTTTGAAATATATTATTTTTTTTAAATATATAATTTTTTTAAATAAATACCTAAAAATAATAATAAATAAAATACTATTGAAATCTACGAAAACAACGTTTCTCTAAAGATGTATTCGTGGAAAAATGGATGTAAAAGGTTAGGGTTTGCATACGGAACATGAAATGGAATATAACGTAGCTTTAAAGGTCAAGTCCTTCAAGAAACTAATAATACAATATATTATTGTAACACTAATATACTATACAGTATTTTTATCTCATGTCTCTTGACGGATTTAAGCTTTAAACATACAATAAATATTATTATATCATATTCCGTATGCACGCCCACCAACAAATAATTCATATCAATATTTAAAAGTATTACGTGCTAAAAGTGTTTTTTTTTATAAAATATTTAAATAAGCGCCATCTGTTAGCGCGTATCACGTCTCGTTTGCCCTTAACTGGGAGGGTTAAAAATAACGACAACATATTCTAAACGACATTGATCAACGAATTTGATCGAAATCAAATCGGTTAAACATCACACCTTTTTTTTAAAAGTAGCTCGTTAATCTCTGTATGTTGTTCTGTTCGTCCTCGATTTTCTTGAAAGTAGCTTGACCAGTTTCGCTGAAAATAACACAGTTTGTTTATATTAGTGCCAGGAAGGTTTAGAGAGTAATTTGAATAAAATCCAATATGTAAAACTGCTGCTATAACGTTTTTAAATTAGTATGAAAAACATTGAACCCGCCATGTTGTATTGAAATTATCCCATATATATACAACTCTGGTTAGCCACAGATTACATATTCTAAAGAAGAAGGTTTGTCTGGGTAGAATATTTTAAAAATGTAAAACAAAATTAAGTACCTACTTAAGAACTTTATTATTTAGATATGTTTTGAAAAAATAAATGTTTGGAATGAAATAATTTTTTCAAATGAATATTTCTTTGTTTCTTTGTATGGAGATATTAATAATCGTCACAAGGCATTACTTTCACGGTCAAATAAATTATGGCACCCAAACGACAAGGAAGACTTATCAACTTCATAACTTTAATCCATAAAAAAAGTACAACTAGTAAAAAGCTAGTACTAAATAAATAGTAGGGTTTAGGGGCTTAAAAATAACGCTAACTTTAATTCATCAGCAAAACAGTCTGGTATATTGCAATAACAAAGGGTGTAATTCCGAACAAGCAGGTAGCGAGCAATCTGGCGTCATTAACCCACGGGGAAGTGGGAACATTAGACCCGGTAATTTCATGATTATCCTTATGGAACAATTTATTTACCCCTTGAATTGTGGCAGATGTTCTACCTGAGGATTCAGTTACTTTTTCCCCCCATCTCCAAATTTTTTGCAACTTTTTACATCTAGGAGGAAGTGTTTTGTTCAAGAAAAAGAAAAGAAACAACCGAAATTAAGTACCTTGGTGTGATCATTGATCAACACTTAAAATGGAATAGACACATCACAGAGCTAGAATAAGGAAATGTATTCGTTAGGCGAACAAATATTTTAAATGTGAAAATAATCAAAAATGTGTACTATGTCCTTGTTCACTCTTTGCTTATCTACGTCAGTATTGGTTGAGGGGATCTTATAGAAATAATTTACATTTGGTAAAAGTTTCACACAGAATCATCATAAAAACAATACTTAAAAAAAATCCACCTTCTCGATGAAATCACTTTTCACACTATTTCGAACACCAAGTGTTGAAGATATATTCAAGCAAGTTTCTGTTATAAAAATGTTTAAAGAGAAATCTTAACAAAAATCGGGAATTTTACAAACTTATAAGAAATGGAAATCAATTCACTGCAAAACCATTATATTAATCTATCCATAAAAAAAAATACTACAACATCCCATTGAAATATGCTGTATTAATGAGAAATCAGAGCAAATAAATAAAATTAGGCTCTTCTTTAAAAAAATAAATTAAATACGTAAATATTTCTGACAAAACATTTTATAAATAGAAGCAAATAAAATATTACGTAGCTACCAAATTAGAATCGTGACTCCCTTATCAGACACAAGAACTTCTCTTTTCTGATAAGGTATACACGACCAAGAATAACCCTTTGATAAAATCTTTTTTGAATCACTTGTAATGCAACTTATAAGAAAAAAAAAAGTGGTATTGCATTAGACCCAATGCAAAAACACATGTTTGGATTAGGTAAAACATAATTCTAAATATATCATTTACAGAACATTTCTATTTCTCTCAACATACTCTCAATATCGCCCTAGTGAATCACTGTCATTCAGAAATGAAAAGTTACTTGAAATGACCAGATCCCAGATAGGTACTTTCAAGTACTCAATCTCCCACCCATCTTCACACCCTTCAGTCTCACATCGGGGATGTCATAACCTTACCGACTTCGGGCAGTTGGGACTGTACGGTATTCCGATTAAAAAAGTAATGTAAGTACGGACGGAGAACGTTGACATTCAATATACATAAGATATTTAACTTAATTCCAAATAAAACATATGTCTAGGTTATCAAGCATAACAATCGACATTGAAACAACTAGACCGATGGCGATAATTTTAAACCATTATTAATGATGATGGCCTTAAACAGATTATGGATTAAAATACGACGTACGTTTTGAAAATAATTACTGTTAATGATATAAAATTATTCATGATAAATTTACTAGTATTATTTTTACGTATAAATAAATAAAATATATGGATGTTTTTTTTATTATTTATTTTTTATTTTTATTTATTTAAATTGAATAAATTAAAAAAAAAATTTAAATACAACAATTCTCTTTTAAACAATGCTTGTATAGAGAAGCGGAGTTTACATATTGATATTTCATTAGAAACAAATTAAGGTGTAATATGAAAACTATGCTAGAAAATTGTTTACATGACAATGTTACAGAGCTGGTGGTTTCCATTATGGAAAAGACAGAGAGTATAGTGTCAAGTTTTTATCTAGTAGTTAATATAATATAAGGGTATAATAAACATAACGATTATGTTATGTTTATTATAATATACATAGTAATCCCTTTTTTATATAAATGTCGCACAAGAGTCCCAACTGTTCCCAACCGTCTGGGGCCATTGAGACTATGGCATCCCCAATTGGAGAATGTTGTGAAGATAAAGGTATTGGCGAGGGGATGGAGAAGGGAAAGAGAAAGGTAGGGATAAACCTGGCTATCCAGATCTGGTCACCAAATACGGCTAAAGCCATTTCAAGCAACGTTTCAATTCTGAATGGTGGTCTTTCACCAGGGCGATACTGAGTGTATCTTCCACTTTGGAACTTCTAAAATCGCTAAACTTAATACAACAACAGTTCAACACCATTACACATATTCTGACATAAAATGTTTTAACGAACTTCCCGAAGATAATACACTAGCTGAAAAAAAAAGAGATTTTTAAGAAAAAACTCATAATAGATTTTACAAAAAACTAATTTTACTTGTTTATTATAAGTTTTAAAAAAATGTACATATATATATATATATATATATATATATACATTGTTTTATTTTAAATTAGTGTATAGACACGAGAATATCATGTTCATATTAGTACTCAAGTAATAACTAATATTAAAAATATTTAGTAATAATAATTATTTTTAATATTAAATAATTAATAATAATTTTTAATAATTTCACATAACCCCCCTCAACATAAGCTAGCCTAGTGAAACTTCAACTATAACTGTTATTATATTATTTTCTATTTTACACTATAAACCACTGTACACTTACATTATTATATTATACATGTCTTTTAGTTATAGTTAAATTTAATTACAATAAAGATATTATTATTATTATTACTCTTGAAATTAAATAAATGTGTAACAAACATAATAGTACCCCCTCTATAAACACGAGAATTTTTTAGTTAGAGCGGTATTACTTTTTTAAAAAGAAACTAAAAATTTAGATATTAAAAAATGAATTTATTATTAATATTAATATGAAAATAAATTCAAGAGATAGGTATTTTCGAAAAAAGAAGGTTTGTTTATTTATTAAATTTAATTCACCATTAACGCTTTTTCTAATTTCTAAAATTTCCAATTTGTATTATTGTAAACCGGTTGTATTTGTATTTAAAAAATTTACGCCTTTATTTATATGAAATGAATTATTCTTATTTTTTTTATGTTTATAATTTGTATATTCTTACATTATTGTGTTCTTATTTTTATCATTTATCTGTACTTGACATAATTATTTTTAGTATTCTATATACCCTTGATGAAAAAAGCATTGCTTTCGAAACATATCTGTGTATTAATAAAGTGGTGAATACAAAGTATATTATTAAATTCATTTATTATAGTTATTCTTGTTAATTAAGAACTATTTTAAAACGACAAATTCATAAGTAAGTACCGGACAATGTTAAATTACCTACTGTACTCCTTGCATCTTAGAGACGATGTTATTAACTCTTAAGGGTAAGTTGGGGTCGTAAACCGTGTCAGCTCCTTACGAGCAATGACGGAAAGGGGAGAGAGGGATAATCAGCTTTAGGGGAGTTCGGTTCCCACGATACTCGTAATATTTATCGGCTCGTATACTGTTTGTATCGCCTTATAAAATTTCGATAAACACCTTTTTTTCGGGGTAATACGATACTAAAGAGAGCTGTCTTAAATTTACCACAATATCTAAAACATACATACATTGAAAGAAATCTTAATTATTCTTTTTTTATGATTTATCGAATTACTGTAAATTAATTTGTAATGTCAAAAGAACTGATTTTAGTATTTATTCGTGTCATGATATTTTTGGCGATATTAAACTAGCAACAAGGAACTTATTAATTTTTGTATGGCTTAAAAATATAAATACATACATTCATATATAAATCTAAAACGCCGATTCTGAATATATAGGTTATATTATCTTCTATCATTTCAACAAACGGTTGGTATTCACCCTGTAGTGTCATAATTAATATTTAATCATTGAAGAAAATAATATTTACATAACGTAAATGAAAGATGAAACCGGAAAAAACAACAGAAAATAAAACGATTTCAGTCGCATCTGGGGCACGAACCCAAGACCTCAGGCTATCCGGGGCAACCGCTTAACCAACTTAGATAATGAGACCAGCTCAATTTATGTCATCTTCATCGATATCATATTTAAAATTCGAGATTTGTCAATATTATTTTCCATTTTTATTTTCATCTTTCATTTAGGTTATGTTGATATTATTTTCTTCAATGATTAAATATTACAATGAGGTTTTTAAATCTCAATAAAAATAATTGATAATTAAGAATTGAATCTTTATTAATACACAGATATTTACATGTTTCGAAAGCGATGCTTTCTTCATCACGTGTAACAATAACAATAATTGTATTCTATATAATCCCGATGAAGAAAGCATCGCTTACGAAAGATGTAGATATCTGTGTATTAATAAAATGGTGAATAAAAAGTGTATTTTTTAAATCATTTATATTATCTTCTATTTTATAAGCAGAATGTTCCGGGCGATGGTTGATTTTTTATACAAATCTACAGTTTAATTCAAAACTTTATTAAATTTTACACACTCGACCTGCAAAACAAGAGGAAAGTCACTGTTTATATGATATTTCACAAATCATTATCACTATCCCCCGTTTCCCCTCCCCACCTCTTAAAGCAGAATTTTTGGAACTTTTTGATGAAATTTCGCGCGATTGATTTTTGAAAAATAAGAAAACTACTGGGTTGGTGAAAGGGTAGGGGTAAATTTTCACAGCCTCAAAGCTTTCCAAAAGACTTCCCCGGGCAAAGCCGGGTACTTCAGCTGGTATAATGTAAATGGAGGCAGAATTTATAAATCATTATTAAAAAGCGATCAAAACACCCTATTTGGTTGGTATTGTTGGATCGACGTCATGCGGCTGTTCGTGCATTTTATCTTCCTGCGTAAATTCATTTCGCGTGACCGTGTGACGCTTGTGGGACTCACGCGGCCTCCAGTCACTTACCGCTCTTACCGGATTCCGACTATTTCGGTGGGCTTAAAAAAAATATGGTTTCATAATTAATTTAACTATGAAAACGAACTTTGAAAAAAAAAAGGTATTTAAGTCGGTTTATCTCTTCAGTGGTTCTATTCAATAAGATTAGCATGTAAATAATAGAATTTTTTTAAATATTTCATTGTGAGAGCAGAAACATCGTAAATGGAATTGGTCTATGACAGAGGTTCCCAACGATTTTAGGCCAATTGCCCACTTCTCATTTACATTTTTCTTCAACGACTCCCTTATAAATAAAGTACGAAAAAAAGCCAGATAGAAAACCTAATCAAACCTAATCAAATTAACTTATATCTTTTTTTTTTAATAAAAAAATGCTTAAATAGGTCATCTCAGATTATTTAAATTATATATATTAATTAGGTTTGTTTAGGTTAGGTTTACAGGATTTTTTTGTATTTTTAATTTTTGAAAAGTAACTTTTTCTTTTTTAGGCATTAATAGTTTGTTGCATATTTATACAGATTTATGCAAAATACAATCGCCGTGGAGTGAAAAGTCACTAACTAACAAATTAATAGTGTTGAGATAGTGAGTGTTTTTTTTTTGTTATGATTTTATTCAGTAATTTTCGGATCTTAAAATGTAATAATGGCACAGCTAGATTATTAAATTGCCTAAGTGTATTAATAAATATGTTGAGTTATTTGTCGCAATACAGGTTTCTTTGATTTTAAAGTATTAGTTATTGTTATTTACTTTCAGTGATTTTTATTTACTTTTACTGATTTTTACTTACTTTAAGTGATTTCTAATTACTTTTAGTGATTTTTATTTACTTTTAGTGATTTTTCGCATTATTGGTTTTACTACATTTTCGAAAAGTATTAGTGATTAAGATTAGGAATTTTGTGTTAAAGTGCGTAAAGTCACTAAGTGATTTTGGTGTTATTGTTTTTATGAAGGAGATGACTTTTTGCGAAATAAACGTATAATAACTTAAGTTATTTAGTTAGTTTATGTACTCAATATGTCTAATTAAGTTAAAATGATTTTTTTTCGTTAAAAAACCTTTGTTACTTTTTTCCACTTATTTATTTTCGACCGGACCGGTTTCACCCTATCACGGGCATCCTCAGAAAGATGTGATAGGGTGAAACCGGTCCGGTCGAAAATAAATATGTGGAAAAAAGTAACAAAGGTTTTTTAACGAAAGAAAATTCATTTTAATATGGAATTCCACCATGAATTTACAGTTTCAAAATTAGAAATAATCTAATTAAGTTGTTTGGTGATATAACTAACTAACTAACTAACCATCACGCCGTTTCCCCGCAGGGGTAGGCAGAGAGGACGGACCGCCAAACAACTCGATCTTGGCATACACTTCTTGCTTCAATCACATTCATACAACGCCTCATACATTCTCTTCTCTTATTCCGACTTCTGACATGGCCCGACTCGAGTATTTGATTCACTTGATCGTGCCATGTCTTCCTCGGGCGTCCCCGGCTTCTTCTTCCATTCACATTCGCGTCATATATTCTCCTTACACTCCTTTCTTCGTTCATTCGCTCTACATACCCAAACCATCTAAGCGTCCCTTTCTTAATCTTGCTCACTACGCTTACATCAGCCTTGCATTCTTTACGAATCTCAACATTTTTCACTCGATCATACATGGTTTTACCACACATTCGTCTCAGAGATCTCATTTCTACAGCATTCAGTCTAGCCTTCAGCATTCAGTTTGGTGATATGATGTGCGTAATACTGTCAAGTTATCTTGTTAACTAACTAACTAACCATCGCGCCTTTTCTCCGCAGGGGTAGGGAGAGAGGACGGACCGCCATTCACAATCAAACATCGTCTCATACATTCTTTTCTGTTATTCCGACATATGACTTGGCCCGACTCAAGCATTTGTCAAGCATTCGGACGTCCCCGGTTTCTTCTTTCATTTATATTTGCGTGATATATTCTCCTTTTGTTAGTTAGGTCAAATAATATATTTGTAGATAGTTCGTATGTGATAAATGTCTAAAAGTTTTGATGAGTTTCGAAAATTAAAAAAAACTCTGATTTTGTGCTCTTAGTTACTTAAATCCATTACGTAAATCGTTTTATAGAATTTTTACGGAGATATCGATTTTTAAAATAGATGCGGGTTGTAAATTATGTTCTTTGAAATTATCTCATTTTTATCAAATATGTTAGTTAGTGACTTTTCCCTCCACGACGATGATGGAGTGCTCGTTAACACAACAACAAAAACTATATGGTGAAAACAAATACATTTACAATATAAAAATACGAAATGAATCAATTAAGGAAATATATTGAAAAAAGAATAACAATTTTAAAAATAACAAAGGGATATAAATAATTAGTGTTAACAAACATCTGCATGTGTGCAGTAAAATTGTATACTTAAAACAAATATAAGGAAGATAAGCAGACAAGAAAAAAATAATATTAACCAAAGAAAGATATTAGGTATATGGAAATATAAAATTAAGTCTGAAAATAATTCGTGTTTTATAGATAGTTTTACTATAGTGAAAAAATGTAAAAAAAGCGAATCAAAAAACTTTTCAAATATGCAAAATTAAGCGACTTTATATCACTTTTGATAAGTGCGCTGGTTTATACGCCTATTGAATTGTTATGGAACCATAAATAACATTTCTTTGCGTACCATGTAAAACGGTACCCATCATTTTGGAATTTGATATTTTTACGTATTAAAAAAAAGTACTTGGCCAAAAGACAAACCAATAAATGCTGTTGATTCTTGTCTTTTGGAAAGTCACATACCAAAATAAAATTTTGTAATAAAATCCTACGTAATCTTTAAATTGTATTAAACGTAAGTCTCAACAAAAAAAGCGATGCAGTGTTTTTGACAAAGTATCGCCCAAAATCATATAAATCCGCCCCCCCCCCCCAAAGCGCTTTTGAGTCTTGATCGCCCCACAAGCGACTTAAATCGCCAAATGGTGGGCGATATTTCCCGCGTTGGGAATCACTGGTCTATGGTATAATAAAAAATATGAGTAATAATAAATCTCTCCACTTTTGAGGTTCCGGTAAAATCCCGAATCTCATAACCGAATTTCTGAATATAATCCTGGTAATGGCTGGAATTAAAACCACATTCACCCCATCACGGAGCTCACATATTATTGTGCTTAGCGGAGCGGATATTTCTAGCATTATACCCAAACTAATGCATTTTACTATAAAATCATATTGCTTGCTTGGCTGATTCGTGTGAACGGGTGAAAGAGAGAAAAGTTTACAGTGAAATATTGTTAAAAGGCCTCCGAATTTCAGAGTAAGTACTGTAAATCGCTGGATACAAAATCAAAGAAAGCACACTACCTAATTATTTAAATATATTTACCAATTTTATCCAAACAAAATTAATTGTTAAAAACTGGCAGAGGAAGGATAAAACCAGACTGAACGCTGTACAAATGAGATCCCTGTTGCTAAATATTACGACTTAAAAAATATTCACATATACCAGCAAACGCCGATTCAGAATTTACAAGTTTTTTTTTGTATATATAATTATAAATAAAATTTACATTTCGTTTAAAGTGAATAAAAAATCGTCTCATCAAAACACAATTTAATGTAAATCAAATTAAATAAATTATTAAGTTCTGCAAGTATTTTTAGATTCTTATTATTGTGACAGCTGTTTTGGCATTCATGGCCATTTTCAAACTGCGGTTAATCCATATTGTGACGACTTATTTACATGATTTTATTTACTCCCCCCCATTCTAATTTGGTCGGAATTTTAAAAATAATGATTTATTATCGGTTAAACCGATTTCGTTAGAAAATAATCATAATTCTGTATTCTGTGAAGTTTTTACATTTATAATGTGTTTCCCCGTATTTAAATGATAATGTTTTCTTTTTCCTTTATTTAAATGTATTGTATTGTTTCGATAATGTGAACATACTGAGAAGCCGTGAATTCCCATCCTTATTTTGACATTTGACAATCTAACCTAAAACCGACCCGATTTAGATTTGAAGAATTTTTTGCGTGCTTAAAAATATGGACTGGAGTTCCTCATTAAGATGTTATTTCCACTGCAAATAGCGATGAACACATAAATTTTGATGCAATATAATTTTTCTTGTTTTTTTTTCTTCCCATAAGGTAACTCTCATACTCAAAACATTATTTTGAATTACTTACTTCCCTTGTATTCTGAGCTCTGAAATCCAACCACGAGGTGGAGATTTCAGACAAAGAATGAATCTGAAATAGCTTGCTAAAATACTGCAGAGATTTTTCAGAAAACGATTTTATTATCTATGAGCTTTGGCTTTTGGAGGTTGCGCTGCATTCACGAACATGGGTTTAGGTTCAAACCGTCTAATTCCTGAACTTATCAAGCTTAATACTTAGTTGAAGTTTGGGGATTTAAGGTAAACTAGTGGCAAACAACTGTGCATACTGGATGATTTACTTCAATACGTCGGAAAATATATAAAATTTTAAACGTCCCTATTTGGTAAATTAAATGTGTCTAGTAATCGAATGACCTCCGTAGAGGTGCAGAAAATACATCGGTTCTGAACACAGAAGTTGAACGGTGCAAAACGGGTAGCGTATTTACAAAACCTACACGATTTAAGTCACGGTGACGACTGTAATAGAGTCACTTTTGTTTGTACAAAATCAGTTACAAAACCTAATAAAGTCGATGCGATTTCAGTTAATTTCTGTAATCTAGTAGACGAGATAGATATTTTTTTTTCATAATTTTCCCAAAAGAAAACTGATCTATGACTGAAACAGGATAGGATTTTTAACTGATTTTGCACAAACAAAAACTACTCTATATAGTCCGTCCCCATGACTGAAATAGTAGATTTGGTACAAAATAAATTTATTGTATTACAGTCGCCACCATGACTGAAATATTATAGGTTTTGGAACTTATTGTGCACAAACAAAAGTTACTCTATTGTAGTACGTCATCATGACTGAATTAGTATAGGTTTTGTAACTAATTATACAAAAGGTTCTCTATTATAGTTCGTCATCAATACTGAATTAGTATAGGTTTTGTAACTAATTACACAAAAGGTTCTCTATTATAGTACGTCATCATGACGGAATTAGTATAGGTTTTGTAACTAATTATACAAAAGCGCCCTTGAGGTGATTTTTCACAAAAACGGCGCTATAAAAATCATCCGATTATTATCATTATTATTAAAAGGTTCTCTATTACAGTACGTCATCATGACTGAATTAGTATAGGTTTTGTAACAATTATACAAAAGGTTCTCTATTATAGTACGTCATCATGACTGAATTAGTATAGGTTTTGTAACTAATTATACAAAAGGTTCTCTATTATAGTTCGTCATCAATACTGAATTAGTATAGGTTTTGTAACTAATTATACAAAAGGTTCTCCATTATAGTACGTCATCATGACTGAATTAGTATAGGTTTTGTAACTAATTATACAAAAGCGCCCTTGAGGCGATTTTTCACAAAAACGGCGCTATAAAAATCATCCGATTATTATTATTATTATTAAAAGGTTCTCTATTATAGTACGTCATCATGACTGAATTAGTATATGTTTTGTAACAATTATACAAAAGGTTCTCTATTATAGTACGTCATCGTGACTGAAATAGTGCATTTTGTAACTGATTTTGTATGAACAAAAGATACTCTATTACAGTTGTGCGGGTTCAAATCCCGGCGTGCGAAAGTAATTTTTATTTTATTAATTTGTCTTGTTTCACAATTAATTCATTTAAAAATAATATATAGTATATTTGCGCACGTTCCAGAGTGGAAGATACTCTCAGTATCGCCCTGGTGAAAGACCACCATTCAGAATTGAAACGTTGCTTGAAATGGCTTTCAGCCGTGTTTGGTGACCAGATCTGAATAGCCAGGTATTTCCCCTTTTCCCCACCTTCCTCCTCCCCTTCTCTTTCCCCTCCCGAATACCTTCAGCCTCACAACATTCCCCAATTGGGAATTCCATATTCTCACTGGCTCCAGACGGTTGGGAGCAGTTTGGGACTCTTGTGCGGTATTAATATAAAAAAAAAAGTTGTAAACTTGACTGAACTTGTATAGGTTTTGTAACTGATTTTGTATGAACAAAAGCTACTCTATTACAGTTGTCAACTTGGCTGAACTTGTATAGGTTTTGTAACTGATTTTGTATGAACAAAAGCTACTCTATTATAGTCTGTCACCGTGACTGAAATGGTATAGGTTTTGTATATTTTCTTCCATTGATTAAACCAAAATCAATCAACTGCAATTCCGCTAATTACTTGATTAAGTATCACCTTGGTTAGTTTACAACATCGGCGATAGATTGGGCCAACACTGAACTAATTAAAAAAAAAAACAAAATTGTAATCCCTCTAATTGTGGGATGGTCCGACGATCTGTAGGGAACTCGTTTGCACAGCGCGGGTGTAAACTGTGCGCCCTAATGTTTAAGTTTAGATTTACGGAATTCAATACTTCATTGGGTGAAAATACTACGAAATAATAGATGATCATTACTGAGAATTGTGTTCTAGATCAAAATATACATCATGCAGATATCACCGCCATGCGCCCTATAAAACTGGTCACAGAGTGCACTAACATTATCAAAAAAATCTAATCAAACTCGATTGGAATTAAATTAATCAATTAACTAAAAACTAAAATGCTGCCTATCTGCTTGTAAAATATATAAAATAAATACTTATCTGATACATAATTCACAGAAGTCATTAAAACGTCACAAGTACACAAACACTTCTCACGGCAACATGATAATGCACATTTTAATGTCGTACACATACAATATGGTAAGCAATTCATTAGCTACCAAGGGGGAAATTTATATATTTGTTAATTGATAAACTAAAGTTTTTAAGAGAAGATTTTTGTGCATAGCGCAAAGGGTAACAATTATTTTTATAAACAATAATTATTAACCTGAAATTATGTCAACATTTTATTGGTAAAAAATGTTTTGACGCCATCTATTGAGGGATTTAGACGATACAAGCCTTCCTCATACTAATAAAGTTGGTTGTTTAGAGGTGAAATAGAATAAAAAACAGTAATTATTGAATGAAACACTAGTATATATTGATTAACTTGGCGGGTTTGCGATAAGCCGACGTAGCTCAACGGTAGAGCATCTGACCGGCAATCAGAAGGGTGCAGGTTTGAGTCCTGTCGGCGACATTATCTTTTCTCGGAAGGTTTTTTCAATTTGGATGAGTGTTTCAGGCTAATAATTATTGTTTATTATATATTTGTCTTCCAGATGAAATAAAAAAAAGAAAGATTCCATGTATATTTAAAAAGAAAATGCTGTATCAAAAATTAAATAAACGAAATAATTGTAATGTAAGATTGAATCATTCTGGTTAAGTAAGTGAAAATAAATTTTACCTTTCTGCAATAAAAAGAACAACGAAAGGCAACTGTTATTATGGTGTCGAATATTAAAAGATACTGTCAGCATTACTCTAATGGGATATCACCGTAAAGCGCTGTATAACACCGGCCACAGATTACGCTAGCACAATCAACATTAAACTGAACCAAACTCCATTAGGATTGCAACGAATGAAGAGAAAACTCAACTGCAATCCCGCTAATTGCCTGCACCAACATCTCACGTCATTTTTGATGATATCCACGATTCAGCTGCTCATCTCCCGCAGCAACCTTTTGTCGGGTCGTTAGCCCGACCGCAGGCAGATGGCATCATCTGATGAAATCTGTGAATTAGCCCATCCCAAATGAGGCACATTATTCGCACCCCCACCCCCACCCTCACCCCGGCTGCCTGTCAGGGATGCTCCTCGTTAGGGGGCGATAAGAACTGAAATGTGGTAACTTGAGCTTAGTCATTTTTAATGTTGCATTGAAGCGAATTACGCTGGATGTACCGTCTAAAAATATATGACAGTTAAAAACATCAAATTATCATTGATGTGTTTTGTGTAATTTACTAATCTCTCCATTCTGTAAGAGCTAGGTATCCAAAATAAGCTATGAACTTGCAGTCTACAATATACATTAAGATGCTTTCGTCACGCCGCTCACCAAAATGAGAGCTAGAAGCCAAGAGGAGCTCATGGATATCACCGAAGCGTTGCAGCAAATACCATAAAATAGATAATACGCAGCTAGTTCCTCTAGCGGACTGGGATGTAGTAATTGTTTTTTTTCAAATATTTTAATCGATTTTCTGTGAAATATATTATTTATCAAATAAAGAAATCGAGAACTCATCAAATAAATATTACATAACCTACATAAATGACATAACCACACTTTTTGCTCATAACTAAAATATATTCAAAGCATTCGGTTTGTGGTAAATGTCATAAGCCTCGCCGTTCGCGCTCAGTCTGGTGGTTTTGAAAGGGAATAAAATACTCGTTTAATAAATTGTCATAAATTTTCTTTAATTTATTATTTTTGACTTCTTTTGACTTAAAATATCATAAATATTATGATAAATTTAATTTATATATGATTTAATGAGGACATATAAATGTTTACATTTACTTAGGGCAAATATAAAATTGATAAAAAATGTATTTTTTTTTATTTTTTTTATTTTTTTATTTTATTTAATATGATAATTTTGTTTTTACAAAGAGTATATAAATAAGACATGATTCATATAGTGTAACAAAAATATAATATAGCTATTCCTCACCATAAAGAAACAAGGTTCTTGTGTTTGGTGAGTGATTATCGCTTAATTAATCAGGTCATAACTTGAAATATTGTTGTACAATAAAATATGAATTTGTCGTGTAAATTTTCTAATTTATTACTAGTAATAGTATTAAAGAAAAGAAAAGAAATGAAAAGAAAGTAGAAGAAAAGAAGAGAAGATAATAATAAAAGACAAAAAAATCTAATAATAATAAAAAACAATAAAAAAAATTGTTACAGTAGTTTGAGGTAATTTTTTAATCTATGTTGAAATTCATGGATATTTTCTATAATTTTAAGATCAGATGGCAGATTGTTAAAAAAAGTTATTCCTAGATATAGGTATATGTTTTGCGTATGCTTAGTATTGAATGGCGGGATTTTAATGTTTTGTTGATACCTTGCGGATATATTAAATTGTAATTTATTTAACGTTTTTTCTTTAAAGATTTGAATAATTGCATATTTTTTATAAATTTTATCTACTGTAGGTACATTGAATATTGTAAAAAGCTTTTCAGTGGAAAATGATGATGGTTTTTTTAAAATTACCTTTATTATCAATCTTTGAATTATTTTAAGTGGACTTAAAATATTATCATATGTTCCCCCCCAGCCAATAATTCCATATTGTAAAATAGACTGAACAATTGCATAGTACACTCTTTTTAGGTTTTCTAGTCTAAGAATATTTCTTAGTCTTATAAATATATATATACATTTTCTAATTCGTTTAACAAGTTCACAAATATGTGTTTTCCATTTAAAATGCTGGTCTATATATACACCAAGGTATTTAATTTTGGAAGTTGGACTAAGTATTGAACATGCTTGATTACAATTGATTCTGTTGCAGTTACTTTGGTGTATTATAATTTTTATTTCTGGTTTTGATTTAAATTTATTGATAGAGAAATGAATAAATTTTGTTTTTCCAGTGTTAAGGGAGAGTAGATTATTATCGAACCAATTTTTTAATATATTAATATCAGTATTTGCTAGCTTGTTAATAGAATTCCAGTCAGTACCTTCAATTATTATGACAGTGTCGTCAGCATAAGATATTATTTTTCCGTTTACGTATGTACAGACAATTCGTACAACGTAGGCCGCTAGAGGCGCTAGTATATTATTTTGTCTTGAGGTGAACCTTGGGTGTATTTTTAAGGTATTTGGTAAGCCTGAATAATTATCACAGGCGTCGGTGAACGTCGATGTCCACGGCTCTCCATGCAACGTGGGACCGCGAGTAGTAGACTATCCCGGGGCGAGATTCCGGTTATTTTTAAGGATAAGGCATTGTCCTTATTCTTAGACTTTTTGGTTAACTGACTCGGATGACAGCTGCCAATCAGTGAATGATATGCTTTAAAAATATCGATATTTCCGTGGTTTCAACAAAAGAGTAATTCAATATGACTTCAAACTTTATTAATGACTCATTTGTTGCAATTGTATACATTCACTTTTGACTCTCTTAAAACGGGAAATCCTCCTAGTTGGAGAGTAAAAGCATTTCTAAACCGTAAATATTTAACGTGTACATTCTGTTCTGAATAAAACAAATAAATAAATAATAATACTATTAAATTAACCAATTTAAGAGGAACGGCTGTGCGGCCTGTTTCGTACAAAACTAAATTTAGATTTGAGGCCAAAATACTCACCTAAACCGAATGTTCTTTTTTTCATCAAAAGATATCTAGTACGGGTTAAAAGTATTTTTATAATTTTTTTCAACTATAAAAAATAAAGTAAATTAAAGAAATCGAATAATTTTCAAGATTGCCTTTAAAATAAAGAAAAATTGATTACATTTCATAATACAAAACAATAATAAATAAAATATTTTTAATCCGTTCAAGATATTTACAATATCTCTAATTCAAAAAAGATTATCCAGTTTGAGAGGGTATTTTGGCCTTAAATCCAAAACTAAGTTTTGTGTGAAACAAGCCGCGCAGCCGTTCCTCTTAACGGTTCATCAGGACAATTGGAGTGGAGACATGATCCTTAGAAACGAGGAAACGACTCAAGAAAAGGATTTCTGTGATACCGCACACCCTGAGTATACGGAATCCCAGTCCCACCACTCGGAGCCAATGGACCTCGACTAATGCGAAGGGAAGCGAAAGATTCACCTTTTCCACTCGGATATGAGCGTATAATAGTGCTTAAAACAAAACGTAAATATAACGTAAAAGTAACGCCATGTATAAACATGTATTTATCAAAGTTTAAACTTTGATAAATAATTATCAATTAACTAAATTAGGGACATTTAATAATAATCAATTTTCTATAGGAATTGATCAAGACATTGTTTTGTTCCACATTTTCCGGAAAATGGATTATTATTACAACAGTCGAATTTTTAATCGTACCTATCAAATAGAGATAAGACATACCATTTTACCTAGAAATGGGAAGTCTGATTTTTATCAATGAGTACACCGCGATAATAAAAATATTATAATCGGCTTAAGAGGAACGGCTGCGATGCCTGTTTCATAAAAAACTTAATTTTGGATTTGAGACCAAAATACTCACCTACACCTTATGATCTTTTTTGTTTTTTATAAAAAAGTATAGTAAATATCTAGTACGGATAATAAGTAATTTATTTATTTTTGTTTTACATTATGAAATACAGGCACTGATTTTTCGTGGATTTTAGAGGCACCTTTGTTTGAGGGCTAACGGTGATTTAAAAAAAATAATTTACCTTCTCTGCTATAAAAATATTATGAAAAAAATTAATGAAAGTTAAAATAAAATTTAAATAAAAAATTAATATAAGCATTATGGTGAACTTAATTTACGTTGGAACCAAATTTGCTGTACATAATTTAAAATATCGAGCTGAAAAAACCTTTTTTTAATGTTTTCTTTTTATATTTTTATTTACGTAATCATATTTACACAGGAAACATAATCTTTTTTTTTTTAAATACCGTAAACCCGCAAATAATTTTCTAAGTTGCCTCTAAAATTATGATTTTTTTTCATGGCCTGTACTTAATTACAAAATTCAATTATGTATGAAACAGGCAGCGCAGCCGTTCCTCTTAATTAAATATAAGAATTAGGAAAATATCTTACAATAGATTTAAAAAAAATTAAAACAAACGTTTACCTACAACAATTTATTGTTAAATTACAAAAATTATCATTTTACCAACTAATCTGTTAATAAACAAATAGCGTTGGTATAGCTACCCAAGAAATAGGGCCCTACACCTACCGTGTTAAAATCGTTACTCATAATAATTTTCATGCCGAGAATAGCTTTATCAATGATATAAACCCATAAGAGTTATGATTTTCATCTTATCACTTTTCTCCAAATCTCAAAAACGCTACCAATTTTGCAGATGGCGTCGTATTGTTAACTTCACGTTTCTTCACATGTCAAAGTGTTACAATTTTACTGCATTGAGGCGTAAAATGTAGAATGGTGAACACGTTATGATGTTTTTATTGCATAGGTACATTGCTCGATATTAATGTTTCACTTTAGAGACGTGGAAATTATTATTTAAGGAGTAATATTATTAACCTGTGAGTAGTAATTCTACGTATTGGAAGCTGGTTTGGTTATAAATATTTGTCGATTTATTTCACAGATGAATGAACAGTTTGTTATGGCACAAAGAACTTGCAGTTGTTTGCGATTTTATTGGCAGATCTGTTGATATTTTTCTACCCTGTCTAGTGCCAATGTCATCGACCCTGTCTGTTTCTATGTCCATACAAATTTCGGCCTTACTAAATTGATTATTCATCTTATATTTGCTTCGGTGAATCGATATTTCGGTTAAAAATCTCTTTCGGATAGTGCAGCAAATGAATATTACTCCTATTTTTACACTTTACTTGTCAACTTCGCGAAAAAACGTTAACAAATTCCGTTATTTCGATGGGGGGTCGGTCGGTATAAATCTGACAGCTATTTATGCTGCCATATACGGTCGGTTTACGATACGCCTCGATTATGAGTAACGTTTTTCACTATTCCGACCTTACGCACTCCTATAACATTTACACTGAGATTATAAGTAATACGGTATATTTTTATAGTCCACTGCCAAAAAACCGGCTTAAATGATAGGTTGGTTACAATATAGTCTGTTGTCAAGTAATCCATGCTAGTATTGTTATACGTTAAATCCATCAAGGACCTTGGGGTAGTCTTTGATTCCAAACTTATATTTTCAGACTATATATTGGAGTTGTCAACATTGTGCTACAAATTATTTGGGTTTGTTATAAGATGTAGCAAATAGTTTAGTAAACCCAAAGCCATGACTTCTGTGTTCAACCTCATTATAAGGTCCAAACTTGAGTACGCTTCTGCTGAATGGGCCTTTTACCAGGAAAAGTATGTAGAAATATTAGAACAAATTAAAAAAAAAAAACTCCGATATCTATACGAGTATATGAGAATGCACGGCGAGTACCCAAAATGTATGCACCATGAATCGCATCAATCAATCTCAATCAATCAAATCAGTCTCAAGTCTATAGTGGGGAGTAACGGCGTATAAAATTATACGTATTTTGATAGACAATCCATATCTCCGGGAAAGCCATAAGCTGCTTGCACCAACCAACTAATGTCAGGAGGGGCACCACGATCTGAAATGCATTCCACATGATAGAACAGACGTGTTAGCTCAGCACAGCGTACAATGGGTATGGTGCTGCTAAATGACATCTCTCTTGATATTTTCAACACAATCCTTGAAGGTTTCAAGAGACATGCAAAATATGTATTTTCATTTCTGTCATTCCGTATAATTTCATATACATTAATGTTTTGTTCACGGGTATAGTAAATGAACGCAGTCTGTTATACACAAATATAAAATAACATGTTGATTAAGTGTATGATTTTATTGTATTGTAACTAAAGGAACAGCATAGGGTTAGTGTGAAATATCCTCCTTCATACATCCCTTCAATTTTTTAAAAACTTTGTGTTATCCTTGGTCTAATATTTTGATAGAAACATAATGGCGATACATTTATTTTTTATGTCACTTAAATTCATATACTTCAAAGCTCATTACTGAAAATACGTTGCGATCTGAAAACAGATGCACGGAATTATATAAAGCTGCCAAATTACAAGACGCTAAATCACCTAACAACATGATATGAACATATCATGAACCCAACAAGAGTGACGGTTTTGTTTGTTATTTACGCTAAAAAGTCTTCCAGGTACTTATTTACTGAATGCGGCTTGTAAGTATTTAGGTGTTTTAATTTTTATTCCTGTTGCCTGCCGTTTAGGTTTTCTGTTGCAAGCACTGAACACATAATTCCTAGAAGTGTGATCTGCACCGATTTCATTAAAATCTTATGTTGCCAATTTAAATTAGACTTTCTGATTAGACTAGGAAAGTGGAATTGCTTCAAGGAGAAAAAAAAAACGATTTATGAAAATGTTTATTCAAAATACAGCTGTTTCAGCGTTCAAGGCCATTTTCAAACTGTGGTTAATCCACAATGTAACGACTTATTTATATGATTTCATTCATCCCCATCACAGCTGTCACAATAATAAAAACTGAAAATACTTGCGGAACTTAATAATTACATTATTAAATCTGATTTACATCATTTTTTTAAATAAATTAAATGGAGTTCTAGGAATTTAACACAAAAATAATTAATAATGTTTTATTCAAATTCAGCAGAAAGAAAGCTTTGGAAAACATCACCTTCTATAAGTTTACCTCTCCAGTGGTTGCAAGCTTATTAACTTTTCACAGCTCAATTTCGGAGTAAAGGAAAAACAGTCTTGTTGGCTACCAACTATGTCGCTGATTATATTCACAGGTTCGTGAGAATGTGCAAACTAATTTTTCGTCACGAAAACGCCCGATAAATTAGTCCAGAAACAGACAAAGTGTTAACTAACTCATTTGCTATAATTTCACAGCGCAATTACCTTCAAAACATGTAACATTTACAGAAACATTTATAAATAGCATGCAATTCACACTTGTTAAAAAATGTTTCAAAGTCAGAAGCAAACCTGGAAAAAAAACCTTGGGCATGCGATGCTAACCTTCGAACTGCATGTATTTCAACTACTGTTTTTCATCATATATATTAAAACACAGACATTGACAAAGATGGAGGGAAGACGTCCAGTGGGCCGCCCTATTCAAAGTTGGGAAAAGCAACTCCAGAGGCTGCGCGAGTAGAAGCTAGGCCTGCTGTGGACGAAGGCTTCTGAAATAGCGCAGAAGGAATCGTTTCGAGTTATGAGACGTTGAATTGATTACAAGTGAGTTCGGCTAGCCGACACGCCGAGTGACAACCACACCAACTCATTTAGATGATTTACAACAATGCGATACCGGAAGTCTGACAAAACAGTAAAACTACTTTCGGACAAAGAAACTACATACTCGTATATTTATCAACAAAACTCCCTCAGATATAAATAACGAATACAAATCAAGAATTAAAGTCTGGCTAAAGGAGGTCAATGAAAAAACTGCATTAAAAACGACATAGAAAACGCACCTTATTAAATGACATTAAGTAAATTGCTCTATTTCGCCTCAGCAAGGAACTCCACGGTGAGGAAGAATCGGAGAAAACACTAAAAGATCACATAGTTTGCGAAGTTTATTAATTTGTTTACCATTTTGTATTAAACTGTTATTCGGCCTCCATGGTCGAGGGTCGCGGGTTCAAATCCCGGCGTGCGCAGGTAAATTTTATTTAATTAATTTGTGCTGTTTTACGATTAATTAATTTAAAAATAATATATAGTATATTTGCGCACGTTCCAGAGTGGAAGACGCTTTCAGAATCGCCCTGGTGAAACACTACCATTCAGAATTGAAACGTTGCTTGAAATGGCTTTTAGCCGTATTTGGTGACCAGATCTGAAAAGCCAGGTATTTCCCCACCTTCTTTTTATCCTTCTCCTTCCCCTCCCCAATACCTTCAACATCACAACATTCCTCAATTGGGAATGCCTTAGTCTCGTTGGCTTCAGATGGTTGGGAGCAGGTGGGACTCTTTTGCGGTATTCATATAAAAAAAATCTGTAAATGTTTTAATACTTACACCATATTTAGAATTTTCACATGGTTATTTATATAGTGGCTAATAAAAAAATAATCCTATCCCCAGTAAACTTATCTCGGTGTACATATTTAGTAGAAAAAGTCTTTGCATTCAAAATGAATAATATTACAATTTAAGCAGACAGTCTTGGAAGATAATTGAGTTTAATAATAATGACATTATAATTAAATCATTTATTGCAAAGTGCGGCGACATCGGGGGCGATAAATACCTCTGTCACCTCCCGACACCCAACGCTAAATCTTTCACCGTGTCTTCCTTAATTCTGTCATTTAATTAAATTCCAGACCGATATGTGAGATTAATCACCGGGTTATTCATTCCTGAAATTCTAACCGAATTTTCAACACCACCCCCTACTAATTTGGGAGGGTGGCACATCTTGGTGGTATGAGGATGTCAGTGATGAGAAACCGAATTACTTTGCTGGTCGACCTTAAACTTGCTGTGATGATAATAGCGCTTATGTTGAGAAGTAAATAGTAAAAAAAAAAAAATTTTTTTTTGAAATGCATTGCGTAAATACCTGATTTGCTTGTAGCACAGTGGTAGGTACACTTAGTATCGCCCTGGTGAAGGACCACCATTCAGCATCGAAACGATGCTTGAACATTCTTGTTTAATAACCACTTCTGAAGAGCCAGATACTCACAGAGCAAATCATATGTAGAATGCCCTAACCAGTAAGCGGAAGAAACCAAAAGAAGGTGGGTGAGTTAAGTTTGTCGACAATTTAAGTAAAACAGCTACTAAGTAAAAAGGTTCAACTTGTTTACAACAACCGAATATTTTGTTTAACCCCTTTTATAAGCGTTTTGTAATTTGTGTAGCGCAGTCAAAATCACGTGACACAAACGTGGACGGCAGTGAACCAAACCTGGTGCCAAATGGGTGTCACGTGAGCTTTGCCCCCAGCCGTAGAAATCGTACTCAGGGCAAGTCTATCAATTCTGACGTCAGTGCAGGTATTCCTTTCCCACTCAACCTCACAACTTGATATAAAGAGGTTGTCTCCTACAATGAAATATCACGTTACTGACGAATTTATCATATTATTTAGAGAATGCCGAGGACAGCAGATTTTTTTTTTCGTTTTTGGATTATACTGAATAGTACCGAAGGGCAGTGGCGTGCAGCTCATAAGTCTGAAAAGCTGTGCTTACCTTTCGTTTTCCAGATTACTAAGAAAAAAAAATTGCAGAAACTTCTTATTTCATGATCGTTGGCACATTTATAATTCTTTGTTGCAATTTGCCTTTAGCGTTTTATCCTTCATACATTATGGTATGATGAATAATTATAATAAACACTTGAAGATCTACACCATACCCATGGTCAATGAGTAATGCATGCCATTGCCGAAAGGTGGTCGGATAATTCAACACATACGTGATCGCCAAATTTTTTAAAAGTCATTAACAGTACGAAAAAAAAAACTAGCCCTAAAACCTAATTTATCCTAACCTAAATTATCTTTCTTTTTTTTAAAAAATAATGTGTATATCAATAGGTATTTTTTTAATTAAAAAAAAGGTTTAGTATTGCATTTCTTTCCTAATTTTAATTGACTTTACATCATTAGGGATGCTACACTTCTGGCATTGGACTATCGGAGGCAATTTGGACTTAAAATGGTGAATTATCATGGATAGTTGAAACTGGAAATTAATGTGGATGGATGAATAATGGAATCAAACACAAAATATTGGTAAACGCTGCATGGGGCGAATCCTCCCGGAGGATTTGTTTAGTTCAAAATACTTCTTGTTAAAATCGTAGTCTTTTTCCTTGGTGTAAAAAACTTTGCTTTTTTCCCTAAAATGTTGTATAACCATATGCCTCAAAGTTCGGGTTAGAGTTCAGATTGCTAAAATTTTGCAGTAAAATACAATATTATTAACATCTCCACACCCAAAAATGTTGGCCCGTTTTCGCTTAAAAATTAGAAGATGATATGTTTAGCTTTGAGTATTGATCGGGTCAAACCTTTTTAGGCATACCTAATTTTACTACCCGGCTTCGCTCTTGATATAGAATCTTGTACATATTATTTACAATTCCTTCATGTTTCACTGAAATTCACATTAAAAATAGTGTTATACAATGAACATCAGTAAAACCTTATTTCTTTTTTAACAATTGTATACGGGTTTATTCAAAATGATGGACTCAATTTCGCACGCTCTCCTCTGATACCTGCGGTCGGTCCGGGCTTTTTCCTTTACAGAGATATAAAGTTTGCTCAAATTGGTGATACCGACCACAAATGTTATTTCTAGTTGGAGGTTCAATGTTAAAATGGATACGAAAGGAACGCTGCACTACAGTTGCTGTATCAGTTTTACAGAAATCACGAACACAGAAAACCTTGTGCTGCATAGTAGCCATTTTATTCACAACTGGAGCTAGCACTTTAGCGGTCGTTTGCGTAACTGTGAGTAATCTAACGGTGGGATTCGAAACTCGGGAAATATGGCGGTACGAAAATTAGCCCTTCATTTTAAATAACCCGCGTATGAAATAAACGACGAGTTTTCCTTTCTCAGACATCACACAATCAAATTCCCCGCTTTTAAATTAACATATATGTTATCGACGGAGTTAATTAAATGTGGTGTTAATTACGCTGTGATTTACTAGGGTAACCTTATTGGCAATCACAATCCTAACGATTCTTTGAGAAATAACCCCCTCAGAGGTAAACTTGAAGCAAATGAGAAACACTCAAACCCTTTGTTGACATTGATCGATTTTTGAGGTCAGGTTGAACAGTTGGACACCCCTGATTTAATGATATAAGCTACGGGGGCAGGGCAGGGGTAGTGCGTTGTATATCACAATCTCATATTCGTGTCGGTCGGGCTCGGTTTCTAACGTGACAGAACACGGTTTCATATCCAAAGTTTACAACTCGGCGCCGCTTTGATACGATTTACATAATAATATACAAGTAGACTCGTTTACTTCGCACTAACTAACCGGGTAGGATCTGTCACGAACTTGGGGCAGGGGCAGGACCGTAATTAGGCATTTTGATGCCAGGCCTCCTCTTTCACCATACTTTTTGTGTCTTTCTAAATGTGTTCTCTGGCGGAACGATTGTCAGAAGATGTTTTCGTTTTCTTTAGTACGTTGATAAATATTTTTCCAGAACGGTAAGTTTCTTGATACCGGTCGCAAAGATCGGCACACAGTGAATCGATTCAAATAATCTAGCTGGACAAAACTCTAATAGATTTTCTACATTTTTTCATGGAATTTTCATAAGGGATAACCAGGAAACCTGAAATTGTGTACGATTGATTCCAGGAAATAATATCAATGACTAAAGTCGAACTATACAATTAGGCTGACGACCATTATTTTATCAGTTGCATTATGTTAATTCTGGTTTGAAATACATTGAGCTAAATAAATAAAGACACCCTGAAAGAGAATTCTCACCCAGATTTGAAAAGTCAGTAAGACCTGAACGTCGTCATCCCCATCTCTTTTCCTTCACCACTTATTTCAGTCTAGTAGCATACCCGTATCTCAAGTAAAAGGTGACATTATCCTAATTGAACATTTTTGACCGATATTCTGTTTATTTTAACGTTTTAGATGATATTTTCAATATTAAAAATATCATATCCTTAAAATATTTGGTCAATCACCAAACTATATAAGTAAAACAGAAGCTATACAAAATAAAAAAGAGTTGTATTAAGAAAAAAAAGAATAATTTGTACATACGAAAATTAAAGGTTGTATTAGGACGTATGTTTGTACTAATTAAAAACGGTACTAATGAATGGAATAAAAAAAATTCACCTGAATGATAAAGTAATTGAAACCTCGCGCACCCGTTTCCCCTCTAATGACGCCCCCAAAATAATTGCGCCCTCGGCAATTCTCTTAGTTGCCTAGGTATTGATACGGTACTGGGTAGGGGGCGCGTGGTTAGGAGTGGGGGTGCGGGGTACAGCAGACGGAAAGACTTAAATCTTTGTCTGAGTTTTGTTTAAAGACTCGTAAGTAGTAACAAACCTTATAATACACTCCCTGAAAGTTAAACAAAGACATACCTCTAAGGTGTGGTGCGTTGAACGGGTGTGGAATTTTGTATTATGTGTTCGATCAATAACGACGAGGAAAATAATTATTTTATGTAATAATTTTTCCACAGCATACAATTTTTTTTTTACATGAAACCGTACAAGAGTCCCAACTGCTCTCGACTGTCTCAGAATCTATGGTATGGCTTGGTCTCTTGCGCCCTTGGAACAACAAGATTCTGACAGTATTGTCATGCGATAATGGGCTGTAGACAGAACTATTTTAGAATTCATTATCACATAGCGTTGCCGAGTCAGATAGAACTTTGTTTTTCCAATGGCAGTGTACGAGATGTGTAGGCCCACACAAGGGACTGTAAATATTTAGGCACCGGCACACAGGAACGCATCACTATTGTGATTCGTCAGCTGTCATATGAGCGAGGTTTGCTGCATATCCGGGGACGGCTATAGGGTCGGACCGGTCGCTGCAAGCTCGTAAGTAGGCTGGGTGGCTGTCGGGCTCAGGTTGTGGCATATCCGGGGACGGCATTAGTGTCGAACCGGTTGCTGCAAGCTCGTGAGTAGGCTGGGTGGCTGTCGGGCTAAGGTTGCAGCATATCCGGGGACGGCTTTTAGGGTCGGACCGGTTGCTGCAAACTTATAGGTAGGCTTGGTGGAGTGAAGATCTCTCACTTGATGAAAAGATTAGTTCGGGTAGAGTGGAGATCTCTCACTTGGTGAGGAGATTAGGTCCGGTTAGATTGAAGATAAATGATGATTGACGATTTTTACGGTGGAGCAGCGTTACAGTGGAGATGTTGCTTGGTCGGAGTCGTTAGCAGGAATAGCGGCGCGTGCCTATGTGCGTACAGTTTTTATGGGGCGCCGGCAACGTTATTTTTCAGGTGTTATGAAATCATTTCATTTTCTGGTGTAATTTTGACTTGTTTATGGTGAAATATAGGCTTTTGGCTCGTTTAGTATTGAAATTGGTTGTGAAATCGTGACTTGGTTATTTGCACGTGTTGTTTTGACAACTTGTTTGTTTCAGAGGTCAACTGACGTGTTGTTATTTTTGTTTTCATTTTTGAAAGGCTTGAGTTTATTTATCATATCGACGTTCGATATAGGCAGGCTATGGTATTCCAAATAGGGGTATATTCCAAAGGGAAGGAGATAGAGAAGAGGATGATTGGCCAATTCTGAGCTGGTCACCAAACACAGCAAAAGCAATTTCAAGCCACATTTCGACTTCGAATGTTAGTCTTTCACCAGGGCGATACTGGGAGTATCTTCCACACATTGTATTATTTATGATATGAAACAAATTATTTGCATTTAAAAAAATGCGTGTGTCCAGATTTAAACCCGCGACCTCCAGATTCGTAGTTGAGAGAGAATGTAAGTTACTTGCCATGAGTTTTAGATATAAGTCACTAGTTATATATTTCAATAGTTAGTTTCTAGGTCACTAGCTATAAATCTTAGTTGTAAGCCATTAGTATTAAATCTTAGTTGAAAGTTATTAGATATGAGTCTAGGTATTAATTATTTTTGTATTTAATTCGTAGAACTACTTTAATTTTTTTTTAAATTTAATGTAAATTAAATTTAATAATGTTATTATTAAGTTCTGCAAGTATTTTTAGTTTTTATTATTGTGACAGCTGTTTCGGCGTTTAAGGCCATTTTAAAACTGTGGTTAATCCACATTGTGACGACTTATTTATATAATTTAATTTACTCCCACTACTTTTAAATTTGGATGGGTAATGATTTATTATCGGTAAAACCGATTTAGTTAGAAAACAATTAAAATTCTGAATTCTGTGAGGTTTTCACTTTTATAATGTGTTTACTCGTATTTAACTCACAATGTTGTCTTAATTGATTTATTTAAATGTGTTGTATTGTTTTGATAATGTGAACATACTGAGAAGCGGTGAGTATATAATTTTCCTTACTTTATTAATTAATGTTATATTAGGTCATATCATTCCTTCGTTTTTTAATTTCTAATTGTTCAAGTAAATTTAATCTTAGGCCCTTTTTTTCTATATGTAAGGGTTTAGGTTTGTTGTTGTCAAGCGGGATGTTGACAATGTGAATTAACCACATTTTGAAAATGGCTTTAAACGCCGAAACAGCTGCCACAATAATAAAAACTAAAAATACTTGCAGAACCTTATAGTAATATTATTAAATTTTGGTTACATTAAATTTAAAAAAAAATCAATATAATAAATAAGTCTAGGTGATAAGGTACAGGTTATACAAATTAAGTTGTAAAGCGCCCTCGGGGTGAATTTCCCATGAAAATGGCGATATAGAAATAATCCTTTTTTCATTTTTATTATTTATTTTTACCCCTCGACCACGGAGGTCGTTAAACTATTTATAATCCATCATGTCTACCGTCTGTCTATTGCTTCATTATAAACTAAATATACTAATTGTTATGCATCAAACTGAATTGAAGGTTAAACGATTAAGAAGTCCTGGAAGTAAATACTGATGGCAATCTTCGCCCAACAGATTTACATTACAACAAGAAACTTAACGGAAGACAAGTTGTTTTGGCATATTAAAATGTATGATTGTCAAATAGTTGATTACCCCCCCCCCCCTACCCTGGACCCGATTCCTAAGATGTCACTGGAGAGAGAGTGCCTGCAATTCGATATAAACGCTTGTCGCGGGATGTCAAGAGTGTCCATCGTCGCGAATAAGCAGCTGCCAATTCTGGAGAAGTGAAGTTCAGTGAGGTGAATAATTCTAAGGATCCACGAACCAGGTAGGCATCTTTCAATTTCCTTGGCATCCTCCCGGTTTCTATTTAGCAATTCCTTCACCTCATTTTCCTCAACTTTGCCGCCAGTCCAGAATTGGGATTCATTGGAGCTATCGAAACACAAGTAATTATTAGTAATTGAATAAATATGACTATGAAGTTATTAAACATTATTTGAAGAAATAATAAAGTAATAATTTATTCATACCACATAAAGAGGCATACTTGACGATTGTTTGAAATATTAATTATATATTTTTTCTTATCTTTTTAAAATTTTTATTTCTAGTACTAACTTCTAAATTATATCCATTGAAATATGTGTTACATTATCTTTCCTCTGATACAAGTAAGTTGTCCAAAGAAGCGAACCTAGCAGTACACAATGGAGTGCTGATACCAACCCTGATGTATGGCAGTGAGGCATGGAATTGGCAAAGGAAGGTTGGAAGTAAACTGAATGCCGTAGAAATGAGATCTCTCAGACGAATGTGTGGTAAAACCATGTATGATCGTCTGAAAAATATTGAGATTCGTAAAGAATGCAAGGCTGATGTGATATTAAGAAAGGGACGCTTAGATGGTTTGGGATATTGGGCATTTGGTAGAGCGAATGAACAAAGAAAGGAGTGTAAGAATAATGTATGACTTGAATGTGAATGGAAGAAGAAGCCGGGGACGCTCGAGGAAGACATGGCACGATCAAGTGAATCAAATACTTGAGTCGGGCCATGTCAGAAGTCGGAATAACACAAGAGAATGTATGAGGCGTTGTATGAATGTGAATGAAGAAATAAGTGTATGCCAAGATCGAGTTGTTTGGCGGTCCGTCCTCTCTGTCTACCTCTGCGGGGAAACGGCGTGATGGTTAATTAGTTAGTTAGATATAAGTAATATTTTTCTGGCTTGCTTCTGAGAGGACCAATGTCAGTTTTTCAAATTTCGCGATGCAAATTTTGTTTTTTTTAATTTTTTAATTTTTTCATAAGTTACATTTCAAGTTATTTTACAAAATATTTAATTTAAGCGTGTTCTCGGTCTTTTATACCACATCAGAAAAGAAAACTTCTCGTGTCTGATATGCAGACTTTGATCTTTTGAGCAAGTCTTAATTATAAGAAACGCGATTTTGTAGTATAAAATTAGTCCCCGAAAATCAACAAAAATTGACTTTGGTATTTTAGGATTCAGAAGACATCCTAGCTTTGAGGGGACACCGCAGAAAAATAAAAACGAAAAACGGTGTTGGGTCTTTTAAAAACAAGCCACGAATTTCTGGGGACTTTTCATTTTAAGTATAAAAATATATTCTATTTTCCACCTACATCGTCAGGCCGATGTTAGAGTCGTTAGTCTGGAAAAACATTACATCGATATATTGAGGTATAACTGGCATAAAAAATCGATTCATATTGTAACTAAACCGGTTTCAATTTGTTAATATACATCAAATCTATATTAATATTAGCATGAATCGATTTTTGATGCCAGTTTAATAACCTCAAACATCATTATCTCGAAATGATCCTTTTGCAGATTCTAGTCTTTGGTAATGGTCGGACATCTACATAATATTCTATCTATCCATATTACATTTCTCTGATAACACAAGGTCATTCTAAAACTACATTTTTAAAATTTATTTTATTTTATTAATTGATAAACTAAAGTTTTTAAGACAAGATTTTTGTGCATAGCGCAAAGGGTAACAATTATTTTTATAAACAATAATTATTAGCCTGAAACACTCATCCAAATTGAAAAAAACCTTCCTAGAAAAGATAAATGTCGCCGACAGGACTCGAACCTGCACCCTTCTGATTGTCGGTCAGATGCTCTACCGTTGAGCTACGTCGGCTTATCGCAAACCCGCCAAGTTAATCAATATATAAACTTTAGTTTATCAATTAATAAATATTTGACAAGTCAAAGCAATTTTCACCAATAAAATGTAGACATAATTTGTCTCGACGCCATCTATTGAGGGATTTAGCCGTTACAAGCCTTTCTCATACTAATAAAGTTGGTTGTTTACAGGTGAAATATAATAATAAAAAAAACAGTAATTATTGAATTGACGTTTCATTGTCCAATTAAATTTTTTAAAGAGGATTGCCTTCAAAGAAATCACATCAGAACATCCCGTAAAAAAAAATTGGAAACATCAAATATAAAAACAATCATTATGAATAAACATTATATTGTTGTTTAAGTTAAAAAATAAGAAGGAATTTATTTAACTGGGTAACTTTGTTATTTTTTTTTTCTATCCGTGGTTGAAAGGATCATTTGTTTCGTTATTTGTGGCAAAAAAAACACCCATTAATCGGTCCATATCTAAAGAAGAAAAGAAGAAAGAAAGGGAATATATGCTGATGTTCTCAGGCAACCCTTTTAGCCAAGTTCTGCTTCTATATCTATTGTAGGGTCTAAATCCAGGTGAAAAAAATAAATATATATATACGTAATACGTAGTAAGATTAAGCTTACGGCTCTGATAATTTACAGATCCTGTGTTTCCTGTTCCCTTCCCAGGGGTGTAGTAACATTTCCGATGGTTGTAATTTATAGCCGCGTTTAGGACTCCGTCCCTGGAACCAGAGAGGGTGAAAATTAAGGGCGCGTAGGCGAAAATAGTGGGTAAATATTTAACACTTTCTCAACTAGCGTGAAAAGATACGGCGATAAGTTGCGAGGTCCGTTTATATAGGGAAATCGCCGGTAGTCAACTTTCTTGCCAAGTAAACTTCTTAAAGGCTTGGAAATTACTTAGTTTTTTTGTTGTCGGTTTAGTTAGTATAGTCACATAATATTTTGAAGCGTTATTTCGTTTATTAATTTACGCATATTATAGTTTTAATTAATTGGCGTATTCTTACAATAATCAGTTCCATTTTTATCTAGAACATTATTTACGGGTAAAAATTAACCCAATAACCAATGTTCACCTAAAAAACAAAAGATAAAGTCTAACATTAACAAAAATTGAGGGCGCTGGACTGCGATCGTTCAAAAGGTTTTAAATGGGAACACAAATATGGCTCATGGGAATAACAAAATAAGTTTTATAAAGCACAATTTTCTAACTGCATATTTTTTCACTTTAACCAAACGCTGTTCGGAAACCA